>JAEIFR010000614.1:0-52096 GCA_018904105.1 Zaprionus tsacasi | reverse complement strand
GGAAAAAAAATACATCAAATTTTTTGAAAAAAAATTTTCAATATTTTCTTAATAACTTCAAAATTTCAAAATTTTTTTTAAAAAAATTTCAAAAAAAAATTTTCAAGATTTTGAAAAAAAAATTCCCTCAAAATGTTTAGATCGTGTCAAAAGATTTTGGAAAAATTCAAGGTGGAAAAAAATTTCAAAAACTTCAAAAAATTTTTCAATTTAAGAAGAATTTGAAAAATTTAAGAGTTGTAAAAATTCAAAAATTTTGGAAAAAAAAATTTTTTTGGAAAAAAATTTTCAAATTTTGAAAAATTTTCAAAGGTTTTGAAAAAAAAATTTAATCAAAACAAAAAGTTCAAAGGTATACAAGTTAAAAGATTCAAAAGTTTTTAAAAATTTTGGGAAAAAAAAATTTTTTCAAGTATTTTGGAAAAAAAAATTTTGCTAAATTTTTCAAAATTTCAAAAAATTTTCAAAAAGATCATGGAAAAAATTAAAAAATTTTTAAAATAATTTGAAAAACAAAAGAGCTCACAAAGTTTGGAAAAAAAATTTTCAAAATTTTCAAAAATTTTGGAAAAAAAAATTTTCAAAAAAATTTTGGAACCCAAAATTTTTGAAAACAAAAAAATTTTCAAAATTTTCGGAAAAAAAAATTTTCAAAATTTTGGAAAAAAAAAAATTTTTCAAAATTTTGGACAAAAAAAATTTCAAAATTTTTGGAAAAAAAAATTTTTCAAAATTTTTGAACAAAAAAACAAAATTTTTAAAATTTTCTTTTTGGAAAAAAAACAAATTCTGAAATAAACAAAATTTTCGAGAAAAAAATTTTCAAAATTTTTAAAAAAAAAAAAGTTTTTCAAAAATTTTGGAAAAAAAAATTATCAAAATTTTGGAAAAAAATTTCAAAATTTTGGAAAAAAAATTTTAAATTTGGAAAAAAAAATTTTCAAAATTTTGAAAAAAAAATTTTCCAAAAATTTTCGAAATAAATAATGTTTTAAAAAAATTTTCAAAACAAATTTTTGGAAAAAAAAATTTTCAAGAAATTTTTGGGAAAAAAAAATTTTTCAAAAATTTTGAAAAAAATTTTTCAAAAAAAAAACTTTCAAAAATTTTTGGAAAAAAACCAAAAAATTTTCAAAATTTTTGGAAAAAAAAAATTTCAAAATTTTTTTTGGAAATTTCAAAAATTTTGCAAAAAAAAAAATTTTCAAAATTTTGGAAAAAAAAAAATTTTGGATAAAAAAAATTTTCAAAAAAAAAAAGGAATTTTGTTTTCAAAAAAAATTTTCAAAAAAATTTCAAAGTTTTCAAAAATTTAAAAAAATTTCAAAATTTTTGGAAAAAATTTTCAAAATTTTTGGAAAAAAAAATTTTTCAAAATTTTGGAAAAAAAAATTTTCAAAAAATTTTCAAAAAATTTTCAAAAAAAAATTTTTCAAAAATTTAAAAAAATTTTCAAAAATTTGAAAATTTTTGGAAAAAAAAATTTTTCAAAAATTTTGGAAAAAAAAATTTTTCAAAATTTTGGAAAAAAAATTTTCAAAAAATTTCGGAAAAAAGATTTTCAAAAAAAAATTTCAAAAAATTTTGAGAAAAAAAAAAAAAAATTTTCAAAATTTTGGAAAAAAAAATTTTCAAAATTTTGGAAAAAAAAATTTTGCAAAACCAAATTTTGGAAAAAAAAAGTTTTTAAAAAAAAAATTCAAAATTTTAAAAAAAAAATTCAAAATTTTTTTCAAAAGAAATTTTAAAAAATTGGAAAAAAGGATATTTCAAAATTTTTGGAAAAAAAAAGATTTTCAAAATTTTGGAAAAAAAAATTTTTTCAAAAAAATTTTTTTCAAAAAATTTTCAAAAATTTAAAAAAATTTAAATTTTGAAAAATTTTGAAAAAGGGAAATTTTTGAAAAAAAAGAAAATTTTCAAAATTTTGGAAAAAAAGTTTTCAAAATTTTGGAAAAAAAAAATTTTCAAAATTTTGGAAAAAAAAAATTTTTCAAAAAATTTTTCAAAAGAAAAAAAAAATTTTCAAAAATTTTGGAAAAAAAAAATTTTCAAAATTTTTGGAAAAAAAATTTTCAAAATTTTGGAAAAAAAATAAAAATTTTTGGAAAAAAAAAATTTTCAAAAATTTTCAAAAACTAAAAAAATTTTCAAAAAAAAAAAATTTTCAAAATTTTTGGAAAAAAAAAATTTTTAAAAATTTTTGGAAAAAAAAATTTTCAAAAAATTTTGGAAAAAAAAAAATTTTCAAAATTTTGGAAAAAAAAAATTTTCAAAATTTTTGGAAAAAAAAATTTTCAAAATTTTGGAAAAAAAAAATTTTCAAAATTTTTGGAAAAAAAAATTTTCAAAAATTTTTGGAAAAAAAAAATTTTCAAAATTTTTGGAAAAAAAAAATTTCAAAAATTTTTGGAAAAAAAAAAAATTTTCAAAAATTTTGAAAAAAATTTTCAAAATTTTTGGAAAAAAAAAATTTTCAAAATTTTTGGAAAAAAAAATTTTCAAAAAATTATCAAAAACTTCAAAAAATTTTCAATAATTTAAAAAAATTAAAAAAATTTTGAAAATTTTTGGAAAAAAAAATTTTCAAAATTTTTGGAAAAAAAAATTTTTTCAAAATTTTGGAAAAAAAAAAATTTTCAAAATTTTTGGAAAAAAAAAATTTCAAAAAATTTTGGAAAAAAAAAATTTTCAAAATTTTTGAAAAAAAAAAATTTTCAAAATTTTTGGAAAAAAAATTTTTCAAAAATTTTTTTTGGAAAAAAAAAAATTTTCAAAATTTTTGGAAAAAAAAATTTTCAAAAAATTTTTTAAAATTTTTGGAAAAAAATTTTTCAAAAATTTTGGAAAAAAAAAATTTTCAAAATTTTGGAAAAAAAAATTTTCAAAAATTTTTGGAAAAAAAAAATTTCAAAAAATTTTTGGAAAAAAAAATTTTCAAAAAAAAAATTTTCAAAAATTTTGGAAAAAAATTAACAAAATTTTGGAAAAAAAAATTTTCAAAATTTTGGAAAAAAAAAATTTTCAAAAAAAAAAATTTTCAAAATTTTTGGAAAAAAAATTTTTAAAATTTTTTGGAAAAAAAAAAATTTTGGAAAAAAAAATTTTCAAAAATTTTGGAAAAAAATTTTTCAAAATTTTTTGAAAAAAAAAAATTTTCAAAATTTTTGGAAAAAAAAATTTCAAAATTTTGGAAAAAAAAATTTTTCAAAAAAAAAAAAAAAAATTTTTGGAAATTTTTGGAAAAAAAAAAATTTTCAAAATTTTTGAAAAAAAGTTTTCAAAAAAATTTTGAAAAAAAAAAATTTTCAAAATTTTTGGAAAAAAAAAAAAATTTTCAAAAATTTTGGAAAAAAATTTTCAAAATTTTTCAAAAAATTTCAAAAATTTTCAAAAAAAAATTACAAAAAATTTTGGAAAAAATTTTTGAAAAAAATAAAAAAATTTTCAAAATTTTGGGAAAAAAAAAAATTTTCAAAATTTTGGAAAAAAATTTTCAAAAATTTTTGGAAAAAAAAAAATTTCAAAATTTTGGAAAAAAAAAATTTCAAAATTTTTGGAAAAAAAAAATTTTCAAAAATTTTGGAAAAAAAAATTTTCAAAAAATTTTCAAAAAAAAAAATTTTCAAAATTTTTGGAAAAAAAAATTTTTTGGAAAAAATTTTCAAAAATTTTTGGAAAAAAAAAAAATTTCAAAAATTTTGGAAAAAAATTAAGATTTTCAAAAAAATTTTCAAAAATTTGGAAAAAAATAATTCAAAAATTTTGGAAAAAAAAATTTTGGAAAAAAAATTTTCAAAAATTAAAAAAAAAAATTTCAAAAAAAAAAAAATTTTGGAAAAAAAGTTTCAAAATTTTTGGAAAAAAAATTTTCAAAATTTTCAAAAAAAAATTTTGAAAAAAAAAAAATTTCAAAAAATTTTGGAAAAAAAAAATTTTCAAAATTTTGGAAAAAAAAATTTTCAAAATTTTTGGAAAAAAAAATTTTCAAAATTTTTTGGAAAAAAAAATTTTTCAAAAATTTTTGGAAAAAAAAAAATTTTCAAAATTTTGGAAAAAAAAAATTTTCAAAATTTTGGAAAAAAAAATTTTCAAAATTTTGGAAAAAAAAATTTTCAAAATTTTTAAAAAAAAAAAAATTTCAAAAATTTTTGGAAAAAAAAATTTTCAAAAATTTTTGGAAAAAAAAAAAAAAATTAAAAATTTTCAAAATTTTTGAAAAAAAAAAATTTTCAAAAATTTTGGAAAAAAAAAAATTAAAAAAAAAATTTTTTGAAAAAAAAAAATTTTTCAAAATTTTTGGAAAAAAAAATTTTTCAAAATTTTTGGAAAAAAAAAAAAATTTCAAAAAATTTTTGGAAAAAAAAATTTTCAAAATTTTTGGAAAAAAAAAATTTTAAAATTTTTTGGAAAAAAAAAATTTTCAAAAATTTTGGAAAAAAAAAAATTTTCAAAATTTTTTGGAAAAAAAAATTTTCAAAAAAAAAAAAAAAAAAAAATTTGGAAAAAAATTTTGAAAAAAATTTTCAAAAATTTTGGAAAAAAAAATTTTCAAAATTTTGGAAAAAAAAAAAATTTTCAAAATTTTTGGAAAAAAAAAAATTTTTGGAAAAAAAAAATTTTGGAAAAAAAAATTTTCAAAAAATTAAAAAAAAAAAAAAAATTTTCAAAAATTTTGGAAAAAAAAAAATTTTCAAAATTTTTTGGAAAAAAAAATTTTCAAAAATTTTGAAAAAAAAATTTTCAAAATTTTGGAAAAAAAAATTTTCAAAATTTTTGGAAAAAAAAATTTTCAAAAATTTTGGAAAAAAAAAATTTCAAAAAAAAAAAAATTTTTAAAAAAAAAAAAAAAAAAAATTTTGGAAAAAAAAATTTTTTGAAAAAATTTTGGAAAAAAAAATTTTCAAAATTTTTGGAAAAAAAAAAAATTTTCAAAATTTTGAAAAAAAAAAATTTTCAAAATTTTTGGAAAAAAAAATTTTCAAAATTTTTGGAA
This sequence comes from Zaprionus tsacasi, assembly GCA_018904105.1. NCBI lineage: Eukaryota > Metazoa > Arthropoda > Insecta > Diptera > Drosophilidae > Zaprionus > Zaprionus tsacasi. The sequence continues at coordinate 47,100 of JAEIFR010000614.1, read as the reverse complement.
AAAAAAAAAAAAATTTTCAAAATTTTTGGAAAAAAAAATTTTCAAAAAATTTTCAAAAACTTCAAAAAATTTTCAATAATTTAAAAAAATTCAAAAAAATTTTGAAAATTTTTGGAAAAAAAAATTTTCAAAAATTTAAAAAAAAAAATTTTCAAAAATTTTGGAAAAAAAAAAAATTTTCAAAAAATAAAAAAAAAAATTTTCAAAAAAATTTTGAAAAAAAAAAAAATTTTCAAAATTTTTGAAAAAAAAAATTTTCAAAATTTTGGAAAAAAAAAATTTTCAAAAATTTTGGAAAAAAATTTTCAAAAAAAAAAAATTTCAAAAAAAAAAAAAAATTTTTTGGAAAAAAAAATTTTCAAAATTTTTGGAAAAAAAAAAAATTTGGAAAAAAAATTTTGGAAAAAAAAAATTTTCAAAAAATTTTTGGAAAAAAAAAATTTTCAAAAATTTTGGAAAAAAAAAATTTTCAAAAATTTTGGAAAAAAAAATTTTCAAAAAAAAAAAAATTTCAAAAAAAATTTTCAAAAAAAAAAAAAAAAAAAAATTTTCAAAATTTTTTGGAAAAAAAAAAAAAATTTTTGGAAAAAAAAAAAAAAAAAAATTTTCAAAATTTTTGGAAAAAAATTTTCAAAAATTTTGGAAAAAAAAAATTTTCAAAAATTTTTGGAAAAAAAAAAAATTTTCAAAAATTTTGGAAAAAAAAAATTTTCAAAATTTTGGAAAAAAAAATTTCAAAAAATTTTTGGAAAAAAAAAATTTTCAAAATTTTGGAAAAAAAAATTTTCAAAAATTTTTGGAAAAAAAAATTTTCGAAAAAAATTTTGGAAAAAAAAAAATTTCAAAAATTTTGGAAAAAAAAATTTTCAAAAATTTTTGGAAAAAAAAAAAAAATTTTTGGAAAAAAATTTTGGAAAAAAAAAAAATTTTCAAAAAAAAAAATTTTCAAAATTTTGGAAAAAAAAATTTTCAAAAAAATTTTGGAAAAAAAAAAATTTTCAAAATTTTTTTGGAAAAAAAAAAAATTTTCAAAAATTTTGAAAAAAAAAAAAAAAATTTTCAAAATTTTGGAAAAAAAAAATTTTCAAAAATTTTGGAAAAAAAAATTTTTAAAATTTTTGGAAAAAAAAAATTTTCAAAAATTTTGGAAAAAAAAATTTTCAAAATTTTGGAAAAAAAAAATTTCAAAAATTTTGGAAAAAAAAATTTTTAAAATTTTGGAAAAAAAAAAATTTTCAAAATTTTGGAAAAAAAAAAATCAAAATTTTTGGAAAAAAAAATTTTCAAAAAAATTTTCAAAAACTTCAAAAAATTTTCAATAATTTAAAAAAAAAATTTTGGAAAAAATTTTCAAAATTTTGGAAAAAAAAATTTTTTAAAAATTTTTGGAAAAAAAAAAATTTTCAAAATTTTGGAAAAAAAAAAAAATTTTGGAAAAAAAAAAAATTTTGGAAAAAAAAAAAAATTTCAAAAATTTTGGAAAAAAAAATTTTTTCAAAAATTTTGGAAAAAAAAATTTTCAAAAAATTTTGAAAAAAAAAATTTTCAAAATTTTTGGAAAAAAAAAAATTTTCAAAAATTTTGGAAAAAAAAAATTTCAAAAAAATTTTGGAAAAAAAAAAAAATTTTGGAAAAAAATTTCAAAATTTTCAAAAAAATTTTGGAAAAAAAAAATTTCAAAATTTTTGGAAAAAAAAAATTTTCAAAAATTTTGGAAAAAAAAATTTTTCAAAAAAAAAAAAAAAAAATTTTCAAAAAATTTTGGAAAAAAAAATTTTTCAAAAATTTTTGGAAAAAAAAAAAAAAATTCAAAATTTTTGGAAAAAAAAATTTTTCAAAATTTTTGGAAAAAAAAATTTTCAAAAATTTTTGGAAAAAAAAAAATTTCAAAATTTTGGAAAAAAAAATTTTCAAAAAAATTTTGGAAAAAAAAAATTTTCAAAATTTTGGAAAAAAAAAAAATTTTGAAAAAAAAAAAAAAATTTCAAAATTTTGGAAAAAAAAAAAATTTCAAAATTTTTGGAAAAAAAAAAAAAAAATTTTTAAAAAAATTTTGGAAAAAAAAATTTTTCAAAATTTTGGAAAAAAAAAATTTCAAAATTTTTGGAAAAAAAAAATTTTCAAAATTTTTGGAAAAAAAAAATTTTCAAAAATTTTGGAAAAAAAATTTTCAAAAATTTTGGAAAAAAAAAAATTTTCAAAAAAAAAAAAATTTTCAAAATTTTGGAAAAAAAAATTTTCAAAATTTTGGAAAAAAAAATTTTCAAAATTTTGGAAAAAAAAAAAAATTTTCAAAAATTTTGGAAAAAAAATTTCAAAAAAATTTTCAAAATTTTGGAAAAAAAATTTTTTTTGAAAAAATTTTTGGAAAAAAAAATTTTCAAAAATTTTTGGAAAAAAAAATTTTTCAAATTTTTGGAAAAAAAAAAAATTTTCAAAATTTTGGAAAAAAAAAAATTTTCAAAAATTTTTGGAAAAAAAAATTCAAAAATTTTTGGAAAAAAAAATTTTCAAAATTTTTGGAAAAAAAAATTTTTCAAAATTTTTGGAAAAAAAAAATTTCAAAAATTTTGGAAAAAAAAAATTTCAAAAATTTTGGAAAAAAAAAAAAAATTTTCAAAAAAAAAAAAAAAAATTTTCAAAAATTTTTTGGAAAAAAAAATTTTCAAATTTTTGGAAAAAAAAAAATTTTTTCAAAAATTTTTTGGAAAAAAAAATTTTTCAAAAATTTTGGAAAAAAAAATTTTCAAAATTTTTGGAAAAAAAAAATTTTCAAAAATTTTGGAAAAAAAAAAATTTTCAAAATTTTGGAAAAAAAAAAATTTTCAAAATTTTTGGAAAAAAAAATTTTCAAAATTTTTGGAAAAAAAAATTTTCAAAAATTTGGAAAAAAAATTTTCAAAAAATTTTCAATTTTGAAAAAAAAATTTTGGAAAAAAAAATTTTCAAAATTTTTTGGAAAAAAAAAATTTTCAAAAAATTTTGAAAAAAAAAATTTTCAAAAAAAAAATTCAAAAAAATTTTCAAAAATTTTGGAAAAAAAAAAAAATTTTTGGAAAAAAAAAAATTTTCAAAAATTTTTTGGAAAAAAAAAAAAAATTTCAAAATTTTTGGAAAAAAAAAAATTTTCAAAAAAAAAATTTTCAAAAAAAAAATTTTCAAAAAATTTTCAAAAAAATTTCAAAAATTTTCGAAAAAAATTTTGAAAATTTTTGGAAAAAAAAATTTTCAAAAATTTTGGAAAAAAAAATTTTCAAAATTTTGGAAAAAAAAAAAATTTTCAAAAAAATTTGGAAAAAAAAAATTTTCAAAAATTTTGGAAAAAAAAATTTTTCAAAAAAAAATTTTTTTTAAAAAAATTTTCAAAATTTTTGGAAAAAAAAAAAATTTTCAAAATTTTGGAAAAAAAAAAAAATTTTTGAAAAAAAAAAAATTTCAAAAATTTTTGGAAAAAAAAATTTTCAAAATTTTTGGAAAAAAAAAAAAATTTTGGAAAAAAAAAAAAAATTTTTCAAAATTTTTGGAAAAAAAAAATTTTCAAAATTTTTGGAAAAAAAAATTTTTCAAAAAATTTTGGAAAAAAAAAATTTTTCAAAATTTTAAAAAAAATTTTCAAAAAAAAAAAAAAAAATTTTCAAAATTTTGGAAAAAAAAATTTTCAAAAATTTGGAAAAAAAAATTTTCAAAATTTTGGAAAAAAAAAAAATTTTTCAAAATTTTTGAAAAAAAAAAATTTTCAAAATTTTGGAAAAAAAAACAAAATTTTTCAAAAAAAAAAAATTTTCAAAAATTTTGAAAAAAAAAAATTTTTCAAAATTTTGGAAAAAAAATTTTTCAAAATTTTGGAAAAAAAAAAATTTTCAAAATTTTTGGAAAAAAAAAATTTTCAAAAATTTTGGAAAAAAAAATTTTCAAAAAAAAAAATTTTAAAAATTTTCAAAAATTTTTCAAAATTTTTGGAAAAAAAAATTTTCAAATTTTTGGAAAAAAAAATTTTCAAAATTTTGGAAAAAAATTTTCAAAATTTTTGGAAAAAAAAAAATTTTCAAAAATTTTGGAAAAAAAAAATTTTCAAAAAATTTTGAAAAAAAAAAAAAAAATTTTGGAAAAAAAAATTTTCAAAATTTTGGAAAAAAAAATTTTTTCAAAATTTTTGGAAAAAAAAAAATTTTCAAAAATTTTGGAAAAAAAAATTTTTCAAAAAATTTTCAAAAAAAAAATTTTCAAAAAAAAAAATTTTCAAAAATTTTTGGAAAAAAAAAATTTTCAAAAATTTTGGAAAAAAAAAATTTTCAAAATTTTGGAAAAAATTCAAAAAAATTTTCAAAATTTTTGGAAAAAAAAAATTTTTCAAAATTTTTGGAAAAAATTTTTTTAAATTTTTGAAAAAAAAATTTTCAAAATTTTGGAAAAAAAAATTTTCAAAAATTTTGGAAAAAAACAAAAAAATTTTCAAAAATTTTTGGAAAAAAAATAAAAATTTTCAAAAAATTTTGGAAAAAAAAAATTTTCAAATTTTTGGAAAAAAAAAATTTTCAAAATTTTTGGAAAAAAAAATTTTCAAAATTTTGGAAAAAAAAAAAAATTTTCAAAAAATAAAAAAAAATTTTCAAAATTTTGGAAAAAAAAATTCAAAAAATTTCAAAAATTTTGGAAAAAAAATTTTCAAAATTTTTGGAAAAAAAAAATTTTCAAAATTTTGGAAAAAAAAATTTTTCAAAATTTTGGAAAAAAAATAAAATTTTGGAAAAAAAAAAATTTCAAAAATTTTGAAAAAAAAAAATTTTCAAAAATTTTGGAAAAAAAAATTCAAAAAAATTTTGAAAAAAAAAAAAATTTCAAAATTTTGGAAAAAAAAATTTTCAAAATTTTTGGAAAAAAAAAATTTTCAAAATTTTTGGAAAAAAAAATTTTCAAAAAATAAAAAAATTTCAAAAAATTTTTGAAAAAAAAAATTTTAAATTTTGGAAAAAAATTAAAATTTTGGAAAAAAAAAAAAAAAAATTTTCAAAAATTAAAAAAATTAAAAAAATTTTTGGAAAAAAAAATTTTTCAAAATTTTGAAAAAATTAAAAATTTTCAAAATTTTTGGAAAAAAAATTTTTCAAAAATTTTGGAAAAAAAAAATTTTCAAAAAATTTTTGGAAAAAAAAAAAAAAATTAAAAAAATTTTCAAAAAAAAATTTTGGAAAAAAATTTTTTAAAAATTTTGAAAAAAAAAATTTTCAAAAAAAAAAAAAATTTTCAAAATTTTGGAAAAAAAAATTTTTCAAAATTTTTGGAAAAAAAAAATTTTCAAAAAATTTTCAAAAACTTCAAAAAATTTTCAATAATTTAAAAAAAAAATTTTCAAAATAATTTTAAAAATTTTTGGAAAAAAAAATTTTCAAAATTTTGGAAAAAAAAAATTTTTAAATTTTGGAAAAAAATTTTCAAAAAAAAAAAAAATTTTCAAAAAATTTTGGAAAAAAAAAATTTCAAAAATTTTGGAAAAAAATTTTTCAAAATTTTCAAAAAAAAAAAAAATTTTCAAAAATTTTGGAAAAAAAAAAAATTTTCAAAAAATTTTGGAAAAAAAAAATCATTAAAATTTTGGAAAAAAAAAAATTTTCAAAATTTTGGAAAAAAAAAAATTTTAAAAAATTTTGAAAAAAATTTCAAAAAAAATTTTCAAAAATTTTGGAAAAAAAAATTTTCAAAAATTTTGGAAAAAAAATTATTTAAAATTTTGAAAAAAAAAATTTTCAAAATTTTGGAAAAAAAAAAATTTTAAAAATTTTGGAAAAAAATTTTTCAAAAATTTTTGGAAAAAAAAAATTTTTGGAAAAAAAATTTTTGAAAAAAAAAAATTTTCAAAATTTTTGAAAAAAAAAAAATTTTTTAAAAAAAAAAAAATTTGGAAAAAAAAAAATTTTCAAAAATTTTGGAAAAAAAAAAATTTTCAAAATTTTGGAAAAAAAAATTTTCAAAATTTTGGAAAAAAAAAAATTTTCAAAATTTTTGGAAAAAAAAATTTTCAAAATTTTCAAAAAAAAAAATTTTCAAAATTTTGGAAAAAAAAATATAAAAAAAATTTTGAAAAATTGGAAAAAAATTTTCAAAATTTTGGAAAAAAAAATTTTCAAAAATTTTGGAAAAAAAATTTTCAAAAATTAAAAAAAATTTCAAAAAAAATTTCAAAATTTTGAAAAAAAAATTTTCAAAATTTTTGGAAAAAAAAAATTTTCAAAATTTTGGAAAAAAAAAATTTTCAAAATTTTTGGAAAAAAAAATTTTCAAAAATTTTGGAAAAAAAAAAATTTTCAAAATTTTGAAAAAAAAATTTTCAAAATTTTTGGAAAAAAAAAAATTTCAAAAAAAAAAAAAAAAATTTTTAAAAATTTTTGGAAAAAAAAATTTTTCAAAATTTTTGGAAAAAAAAAAATTTTCAAAATTTTTGGAAAAAAAAATTTTCAAAAAAATTTTCAAAATTTTGGAAAAAAAAAAAATTTTCAAAAATTTTTGGAAAAAAAAATTTTCAAAAAAATTTTGAAAAAAAATTTTTAAAAAAAAAAAATTTTCAAAAATTTAAAAAAAAAAAATTTTCAAAATTTTTGGAAAAAAAAATTTTCAAAAAATTTTGGAAAAAAAATTTTTCAAAATTTTGGAAAAAAAATTTTTGAAAATTTTGGAAAAAAAAGTTTTTCAAAATTTTGGAAAAAAAAATTTTTCAAAATTTTGGAAAAAAAAAAAATTTTAAAAAATTTGGAAAAAAATTTTTCAAAATTTTTTGGAAAAAAAAAATTTTCAAAAAATTTTGGAAAAAAAAATTTTCAAAAATTTTGGAAAAAAAAATTTTCAAAAATTTTGGAAAAAAAAAAAATTTTCAAAAATTTTGGAAAAAAATTTTCAAAATTTTTGGAAAAAAAAATTTTCAAAAATTTTGGAAAAAAAATTTTCAAAATTTTTTGGAAAAAAAAAAAATTTTTTAAAAATTTTCAAAAAAAAAATTTTCAAAATTTTGGAAAAAAAATCAAAATTTTGGAAAAAAAATTTTCAAAATTTTTGGAAAAAAAAATTTTCAAAATTTTGGAAAAAAAAAAATTTGAAAAAAATTTTCAAAACTTTAAAAAAATTTTCAAAATTTAAAAAAAAAAAAAAATTTCAAAAATTTTGGAAAAAAAAATTTTTCAAAATTTTGGAAAAAATTTTTCAAAATTTTTGGAAAAAAAAAATTTTCAAAATTTTGGAAAAAAAAATTTTTCAAAAAAAAATTTTGGAAAAAAAAAAAAATTTTCAAAAATTTTGGAAAAAAAATTTTCAAAATTTTGGAAAAAAAAAAATTTTCAAAATTTTGGAAAAAAATTTTTCAAAATTTTTGGAAAAAAAATTTTCAAAAATTTTTGGAAAAAAAATTTTCAAAAATTTTTGGAAAAAAAAATTTTTAAAAAAAATTTTCAAAAATTTTCAAAATTTTGGCAAAAATTTTCAAAATTTTGGAAAAAAAAATTTTTCAAAAAAAAATTTCAAAAATTAAAAAAATCAAAAAATTTTTGGAAAAAAAAAAAATTTTTCAAAATTTTGGAAAAAAAAAATTTTCAAAAATTTTGGAAAAAAAATTTTTTGGAAAAAAAAAAATTTTAAAATTTTTGGAAAAAAAAATTATTTTCAAAATTTTGGAAAAAAAAATTTTTTCAAAATTTTTGGAAAAAAAATTTTCAAAATTTTTGGAAAAAAAAAAAATTTCAAAATTTTGGAAAAAAAAATTTTTTCAAAAATTTTGGAAAAAAAAAATTTTCAAAATTTTGGAAAAAAAAATCAATCAAAAAAAAAAAATTTTCAAAAATTTTGGAAAAAAAAATTTTCAAAAATTTTTGGAAAAAAAAAAATTTTCAAAATTTTTGGAAAAAAATTTTCAAAATTTTGGAAAAAAAAAAAATTTTCAAAATTTTTGGAAAAAAAAAATTTTTCAAAATTTTGGAAAAAAAAATTTTCAAAATTTTGGAAAAAAAAATTTTCAAAATTTTTGCAAAAAAAAAAAAAATTTTCAAAATTTTTGGAAAAAAAAATTTTTCAAAATTTTGGAAAAAAAAAAAAAAAATTTTCAAAATTTTGGAAAAAAAAAATTTTCAAAATTTTGGAAAAAAAAATTTCAAAATTTTTGGAAAAAAAAATTTTCAAAAAATTTTCAAAAACTTCAAAAAATTTTCAAATTTTTGAAAAAAAAAATTTTCAAAATTTTTGGAAAAAAAAATTTTCAAAAATTTTGGAAAAAAAAATTTTCAAAATTTTTTGGAAAAAAAAAAAAATTTTGGAAAAAAAAATAAAAAATTTTGGAAAAAAAATTTTCAAAATTTTTGGAAAAAAAAATTTCAAAATTTTTGGAAAAAAAAATTTTCAAAATTTTGAAAAAAAAAAAATTTTCAAAATTTTTGGAAAAAAAATTTTCAAAATTTTGGAAAAAAAAACAAAAAATTTTCAAAAATTTTGGAAAAAAAAATTTTCAAAAATTTTGGAAAAAAAATTTTCAAAATTTTTGGAAAAAAAAATTTTCAAAATTTTTGGAAAAAAAAAATTTTCAAAATTTTTGGAAAAAAAAAAATTTTCAAAAATTTTGAAAAAAAAAAAAATTTTTAAATTTTGGAAAAAAAAAAATTTTCAAAATTTTGGAAAAAAAAAAATTTCAAAAAAAAAATTTTGGAAAAAAAAATTTTCAAAATTTTTGGAAAAAAAAAATTTTAAAAAATTTTGAAAAAAAAAAATTTTAAAAATTTTTGGAAAAAAAAAAATTTTCAAAATTTTGGAAAAAAAATTTTCAAAATTTTTGGAAAAAAAAATTTTTCAAAATTTTTGGAAAAAAAAATTTTCAAAAATTTTGGAAAAAAAAAATTTTTCAAAAAATTTTGGAAAAAAAAAAAATTTTCAAAATTTTGGAAAAAAAAATTTTCAAAATTTTGAAAAAAAAATTTTCAAAAATTTTGGAAAAAAAAATTTCAAAATTTTTGGAAAAAAAAAAAATTTTGGAAAAAAAAATTTTTAAAAAAAAATTTTCAAAATTTAAAAAAAAAAAATTTTTGGAAAAAAAAAAAAATTTTCAAAATTTTTGGAAAAAAAAAATTTTTTTCAAAAATTTTGGAAAAAAAAAAAAAAAAAAAAAATTTTTCAAAATTTTGGAAAAAAAAATTTTCAAAATTTTTGAAAAAAAAAAAATTTTTCAAAATTTTTGGAAAAAAAAAATTTTCAAAATTTTTGGAAAAAAAAAATTTTCAAAATTTTTGGAAAAAAAAATTTTCAAAAAATTTTCAAAAAAAAAAAATTTTCAAAATTTTGGAAAAAAAAAAATTTCAAAAATTTTGAAAAAAAAATTTTTGGAAAAAAAAATTTTTTGGAAAAAAAAATTTTCAAAATTTTGGAAAAAAAAATTTTCAAAATTTTGAAAAAAAAAAAAAAAATTTTTGGAAAAAAAAATTTCAAAAATTTTGGAAAAAAAATTTCAAAAAAATTTTCAAATTTTTGGAAAAAAAAAATTTTAAAAAATTTTGGAAAAAAAAAAAAATTTTTAAATTTTGGAAAAAAAAATTTTTCAAAAATTTTCAAAAAACTTCAAAAAAATTTTCAATAATTTAAAAAAAAATCAAAAATTTTGAAAATTTTGGAAAAAAAATTTTTCAAAATTTTTGGAAAAAAATTTCAAAATTTTTGGAAAAAAAAAAATTTCAAAATTTTTGGAAAAAAAAAATTTTCAAAAATTTTTGGAAAAAAAAAATTTTCAAAATTTTGGAAAAAAAATTTTTTCAAAATTTTGGAAAAAAAAAATTTTCAAAATTTTAAAAAAAAAAAAAAATTTTCAAAATTTTGGAAAAAAAAAAATTTTTCAAAAAAATTTTGGAAAAAAAAAATTTCAAAAATTTTGGAAAAAAAAAAATTTTCAAAAATTTTTGGAAAAAAAAATTTTCAAAAAAAAAAAAAAAAAATTTTCAAAAATTTTGAAAAAAAAAAATTTTCAAAATTTTGGAAAAAAAAAATTTTCAAAAATTTTGGAAAAAAAAATTTTCAAAAAATTTTTGGAAAAAAAAAAATTTTCAAAATTTTTGGAAAAAAAAAAATTTTGAAAAATTTTCAAAAAAAAAAAAATTTCAATAATTTAAAAAAAAAAAAAATTTTCAAAATTTTTGGAAAAAAAAAATTTCAAAATTTTTGGAAAAAAAAAAATTTTAAAAATTTTGGAAAAAAAAATTTTTCAAAATTTTTGGAAAAAAAAAAATTTTTAAAAATTTTGGAAAAAAAAATTTTCAATTTTTTAAAAAAAATTTCAAAAATTTTTAAAAAAAAAAATTTTCAAAATTTTGAAAAAAAAAAAATTTTCAAAATTTTTGGAAAAAAAATTTTCAAAATTTTGGAAAAAAAAAATTTTTCAAAATTTTTGGAAAAAAAAATTTTTCAAAAAATTTTGGAAAAAAAAATTTTTCAAAATTTTGGAAAAAAAAATTTTCAAAATTTTGGAAAAAAAAAAATTTTCAAAAAATTTTGGAAAAAAAAAAAAAATTTTCAAAAATTTTGAAAAAAAAAAAATTTTCAAAATTTTGGAAAAAAAAATTTCAAAATTTTGGAAAAAAAAAAAAATTTTGGAAAAAAAAAAATTTTTAAAAATTTTGAAAAAAAAAAATTTTCAAAATTTTGGAAAAAAAAATTTTCAAAATTTTGAAAAAAAATTTTTGAAAAAAAAAAATTTTCAAAATTTTGGAAAAAAAAAAAATTTTTCAAAATTTTTGGAAAAAAAAATTTTCAAAAATTTTGAAAAAAAAAAAAATTTTCAAAATTTTGGAAAAAAAAATTTTCAAAATTTTTGGAAAAAAAATTTTCTAAAATTTTTGGAAAAAAAAAATTTTCAAAAATTTTGGAAAAAAAAAAAATTTTCAAAAATTTTGGAAAAAAAATTTTCAAAAATTTTGGAAAAAAAAAAAATTCAAAAAATTTTCAAAAATTTTGGAAAAAAAAATTTTCAAAATTTTGGAAAAAAAAATTTTCAAAAATTTTGGAAAAAAAATTTTTCAAAATTTTTGGAAAAAAAAATTTTCAAAATTTTGGAAAAAAAAAAATTTTCAAAAATTTTTTTTAAAAAATTTTCAAAATTTTGGAAAAAAAAAAATTTTCAAAAAAATTTGGAAAAAAAAATTTTTCAAAATTTTTGGAAAAAAAAAATATTTTCAAAAATTTTGGAAAAAAAAATTTTCAAAATTTTGAAAAAAAAAAAAATTTTCAAAATTTTTGGAAAAAAAAATTTTCAAAATTTTTGGAAAAAAAAATTTTCAAAATTTTTGGAAAAAAAAATTTTCAAAATTTTGGAAAAAAAAATTTTCAAAAATTTTGGAAAAAAAAATTTTCAAAATTTTTGAAAAAAAAAAATTTTCAAAATTTTGGAAAAAAAAAAATTTTTCAAAATTTTGGAAAAAAAAAAATTTTTCAAAATTTTTGGAAAAAAAAATTTTCAAAATTTTGGAAAAAAAAATTTCAAAATTTTGGAAAAAAAAATTTTCAAAAATTTTGGAAAAAAAAATTTTCAAATTTTCAAAATTTTGGAAAAAAAAATTTTTCAAAATTTTTAAAAAAAAAAATTTTCAAAAAATTTTGAAAAAAAAAAAATTTTCAAAATTTTGGAAAAAAAAATTTTCAAAATTTTTGGAAAAAAAAATTTTTCAAAATTTTTGGAAAAAAAAATTTTCAAAATTTTTGGAAAAAAAAATTTTCAAAAATTTTTGGAAAAAAAAAAATTTTCAAAAATTTTTGGAAAAAAAAATTTTCAAAAAATTTTCAAAAAAAAAAAAAATTTTCAAAATTTTTGGAAAAAAAAAAAAATTTTCAAAATTTTTGGAAAAAAAAAAAATTTTGGAAAAAAAAAAATTTTCAAAATTTTTAAAAAAAAATTTTCAAAAAATTTTGAAAAAAAAAAATTTTTCAAAAATTTTTGGAAAAAAAAAATTTTAAAATTTTTGGAAAAAAAAATTTCAAAATTTTTGGAAAAAAAAATTTTTAAAATTTTTGGAAAAAAAAAAATTTTCAAAATTTTGGAAAAAATTTTCAAAAATTTTGGAAAAAAAAAAATTTTAAATTTTGGAAAAAAAAAAATTTCAAAAATTTTGGAAAAAAAAATTTTCAAAATTTTGGAAAAAAAAAAATTTCAAAAAAAATTTCAAAATTTTCAAAAAAAATTTTCAAAAATTTTGAAAAAAAAAAAATTTTGGAAAAAAAAATTTTCAAAATTTTTGGAAAAAAAAATTTTCAAAAATTTGGAAAAAAAAATTTTCAAAATTTTGGAAAAAAAAATTTTCAAAATTTTGGAAAAAAAAATTTTCAAAATTTTTGAAAAAAAAAAAATTTTCAAAATTTTGGAAAAAAAAAAAATTTTCAAAATTTTTGGAAAAAAAAATTTTCAAAAATTTTGGAAAAAAAAAATTTTCAAAATTTTGGAAAAAAAAAATTTTCAAAATTTTGGAAAAAAAAATTTTTCAAAAATTTTGGAAAAAAAAATTTTCAAAAATTTTGGAAAAAAAAATTTTGGAAAAAAAAATTTTCAAAATTTTGGAAAAAAATTTTCAAAATTTTGGAAAAAAAAATTTTCAAAATTTTGGAAAAAAAAAAATTTAAAAAAAAAAAAAAAAAATTTTCAAAATTTTGGAAAAAAAAAAATTTTTAAAAATTTTGGAAAAAAAAATTTTCAAAATTTTTGAAAAAAAAAAATTTTTCAAAATTTTAAAAAAACAAAAAATTTTCAAAAATTTTGGAAAAAAAAAAAAATTTTATTAATTTTGGAAAAAAAAAAATTTTCAAAATTTTTGGAAAAAAAAAATTTTCAAAATTTTGGAAAAAAAATTTTCAAAAATTTAAAAAAAAAAATTTTCAAAATTTTGGAAAAAAAAAAAAATTTTCAAAATTTTGGAAAAAAAAAATTTTCAAAAATTTTTGGAAAAAAAAAATTTTCAAAATTTTTGGAAAAAAAAAATTTTCAAAATTTTGAAAAAAAAAAAAATTTTCAAAATTTTTGGAAAAAAAATTTTCAAAATTTTGGAAAAAAAAATTTTCAAAAATTTTGGAAAAAAAAATTTTGGAAAAAAAAATTTTCAAATTTTTGGAAAAAAAAATTTTCAAAATTTTGGAAAAAAAAAATTTTCAAAATTTTGGAAAAAAAAATTTTCAAAATTTTTGGAAAAAAAAAAATTTCAAAAATTTTTGGAAAAAAAAAATTTTCAAAAATTTTGGAAAAAAAAAATTTTCAAAATTTTTGGAAAAAAAAATTTTTCAAAATTTTGGAAAAAAAAATTTTCAAAAAAAAAAAATTTTCAAAATTTTGGAAAAAAAATTTTTCAAAATTTTGGAAAAAAATTTTCAAAAATTTTGGAAAAAAAAAATTTTCAAAATTTTTGGAAAAAAAAATTTTCAAAATTTTTGGAAAAAAAAAATTTCAAAATTTGGAAAAAACAAAAAAATTTTCAAAATTTTTGGAAAAAAAAATTTTCAAAATTTTTGGAAAAAAAATTTTCAAAATTTTTCAAAATTTTTAGGAAAAAAAAATTTTCAAAATTTTTGAAAAAAAAATTTTCAAAATTTTTGGAAAAAAAAAAAATTTTCAAAATTTTTGGAAAAAAAAAAATTTTCAAAATTTTTGGAAAAAAAAATTTTTCAAAAATTTTCGAAAAAAAAATTTTGGAAAAAAAAATATTTAAAATTTTGGAAAAAAATTTTCAAAATTTTTGAAAAAAAAAATTTTTCAAAAATTTTTGGAAAAAAAAATTTTCAAAATTTTGGAAAAAAAAATTTTCAAAATTTTGGAAAAAAAAAAATTTCAAAAATTTTTGGAAAAAAAAATTTTCAAAAATTTTGGAAAAAAAAATTTTCAAAATTTTTGGAAAAAAAAATTTTCAAAAATTTTTGGAAAAAAAAAATTTTCAAAATTTTTGAAAAAAAAATTTTTCAAAATTTTTGAAAAAAAAATTTTCAAAAATTTTGAAAAAAAAAATTTTCAAAATTTTGGAAAAAAAAATTCAAAATTTTGGAAAAAAAAATTTTTCAAAATTTTGGAAAAAAAAATTTTCAAAAATTAAAAAAAAAAAATTTTCAAAAAAAAATTTTGAAAAAAAAAAATTTTCAAAATTTTGGAAAAAAAAATTTTCAAAATTTTTGGAAAAAAAAAATTTTTTAAAAATTTTGGAAAAAAAAATTTTCAAAAATTTTGGAAAAAAAAATTTTCAAAAATTTTTGGAAAAAAAAAAATTTTCAAAATTTTGGAAAAAAAAATTTTTCAAAAATTTTGAAAAAAAAATTTTTCAAAAATTTTGGAAAAAAAAATTTTCAAAATTTTTGAAAAAAAAAATCAAAAAATTTTCAAAAAATTTTCAAAAAAAATTCAAAAAATTTTCAAAATTTTTGGAAAAAAAAAATTTTCAAAAAAATTTAAAAAAAAATTTTCAAAATTTTGGAAAAAAAAATTTTCAAAAATTTTGGAAAAAAAAATTTTCAAAATTTTCAAAAAATTTTCAAAAATTTAAAAAAATTCAAAAAAATTTTGAAAATTTTGGAAAAAAAAATTTTCAAAATTTTTGGAAAAAAAAACTTCAAAAATTTTGGAAAAAAAAATTTTCAAAATTTTGGAAAAAAAAATTTTCAAAATTTTCAAAAAAAAAAATTTTCAAAATTTTTGAAAAATTCAAAAATTTTTTTGAAAATTTTGAAAAAAATTTTCAAAATTTTGGAAAAAAAAATTTTTAAAATTTTTGGAAAAAAAAAATTTTCAAAATTTTCAAAAAAAAAAAATTTTCAAAATTTTGAAAAAAAAATTTTCAAAATTTTGGAAAAAAATTTTCAAAAAAAAAAAATTTAAAATTTTGGAAAAAAAAATTTTTCAAAAAAAAAAAAATTTTCAAAAAATTTGAAAAAAAAAATTTTCAAAAATTTTGGAAAAAAAAATTTTCAAAATTTTTGGAAAAAAAATTTTTCAAAAAAATTTCAAAATTTTGGAAAAAAAAATTTTCAAAAATTTTGAAAAAAAAATTTTCAAAAATTATCAAAAAAAAAAATTTTCAAAAATTTAAAAAAAAAAATTTTTCAAAAATTTTGGAAAAAAAAAAATTTTCAAAAATTTTGGAAAAAAAAAATTTTCAAAATTTTGGAAAAAAAAATTTTCAAAAAATTTTGGAAAAAAAAATTTTCAAAATTTTTGGAAAAAAAAATTTTCAAAATTTTGGAAAAAAAAATTTTTGAAAAAAATTTTGGAAAAAAAAATTTTCAAAATTTTGGAAAAAAAAATTTTCAAAATTTTGGAAAAAAATTTTAAAAAATTTTGGAAAAAAAAAAATTTTTCAAAATTTTGAAAAAAAAATTTTCAAAAAAATTTTGGAAAAAAAAAAAAATTTTCAATAATTTAAAAAAATTTTCAAAATTTTGAAAAAAAAAAAAAAAATTTTCAAAAATTTTGGAAAAAAAAAAATTTTAAAATTTTTAGGACAAAATTTTTAAAAAAAAATTTTCAAAATTTTGGAAAAAAAATTTTCAAAAATTTCTGGAAAAAAAAATTTTCAAAATTTTCAAAAAAAAAAATTTTCAAAATTTAAAAAAAAATTTTCAAAAAATTTTGAAAAATTTTGAAAAAAAAAAACTTCAAAAATTTTGGAAAAAATTTCAAAATTTTGGAAAAAATTTTTCAAAAAAATTGGAAAAAAAAATTTTCAAAAAATTTTGGAAAAAAAAAAAACTTCAAAAATTTTGGAAAAAAATTTTCAAAATTTTGGAAAAAAAAATTTTCAAAATTTTGGAAAAAAAAAAATTTTCAAAATTTTAAAAAAAAAATTTTCAAAATTTTGGAAAAAAAATTTTCAAAATTTTGGAAAAAAAAATTTTTAAAAATTTTGGAAAAAAAAAATTTGGAAAAAAATTTTAAAAAAAAAAAATTTTCAAAAATTTTTGGAAAAAAATTTTTCAAAAAATTTTGGAAAAAAAAATTTTTTTAAAAAAAAAAAAAAATTTTCAAAAATTTTGAAAAAAAAAAAATTTTCAAAATTTTGGAAAAAAAAAATTTTCAAAATTTTGGAAAAAAAAATTTTCAAAAATTTTGGAAAAAAAAAAATTTCAAAATTTTGGAAAAAAAAATTTTCAAAAATTTTGGAAAAAAAAATTTTCAAAAAATTTGGAAAAAAAAATTTTCAAAATTTTTGGAAAAAAAAAAATTTTCAAAAATTTTGGAAAAAAAAATTTTCAAAATTTTTGAAAAAAATTTAAAAAAAAAAATTTTCAAAAATTTTTGGAAAAAAAAATTTTCAAAATTTTGGAAAAAAATTTTCAAAAATTTTGGAAAAAAAAAATTTCAAAATTTTGGAAAAAAAAAATTTTGGAAAAAATTTTCAAAAAATTTCAAAAAAAAATTTTCAATAATTTAAAAAAAAAAAAATTTTGAAAATTTTGGAAAAAAAAATTTTCAAAAATTTTTGGAAAAAAAAATTTTCAAAAATTTTGGAAAAAAAAATTTTCAAAAAATTTTCAAAAACTTCAAAAAATTTTCAATAATTTTAAAAAAAATTCAAAAAATTTTGAAAATTTTTGGAAAAAAAAATTTTCAAAATTTTGGAAAAAAAAATTTTCAAAATTTTGGAAAAAAATTTTCAAAATTTTTAAAAAAAAAATTTTCAAAATTTTGGAAAAAAAAAATTTTCAAAAATTTTCAAAAAAAATTTTGGAAAAAAAAATTTTGGAAAAATTTTGGAAAAAAAAATTTTTCAAAATTTTTGGAAAAAAAAATTTTTCAAAATTTTGGAAAAAAAAAAATTTTCAAAATTTTAAAAAAAAAAAATTTTCAAAATTTTGGAAAAAAAAATTTTCAAAATTTTGGAAAAAAAAAAATTTTCAAAATTTTGGAAAAAAAAAATTTCAAAATTTTGGAAAAAAAATTTTCAAAAATTTTGGAAAAAAAAATTTTCAAAAATTTTTCAAAAAATTTTGAAAATTTTTGGAAAAAAAAATTTTCAAAAATTTTTGGAAAAAAAATTTTCAAAATTTTTGGAAAAAAATTTTTTCAAAAATTTTTGGAAAAAAATTTTCAAAAAATTTTGGAAAAAAAAATTTTTCAAATTTTTGGAAAAAAAAAAATTTTAAAAATTTTGGAAAAAAAAATTTTTCAAAAAAAATTGGAAAAAAAAAAATTTTCAAAAATTTTGGAAAAAAAAATTTTCAAAATTTTGGAAAAAAAAATTTTCAAAATTTTTGGAAAAAAAAAATTTTTCAAAATTTTTGGAAAAAAATTTTCAAAATTTTGGAAAAAAAAAATTTTCAAAAATTTTTGAAAAAAAAAAATTTTGGAAAAAAAAATTTTTCAAAATTTTGGAAAAAAAAAAATTTTCAAAAATTTTTTTGGAAAAAAAAAATTTCAAAAAATTTTCAAAAACTTCAAAAAATTTTCAATAATTTAAAAAAAAATTTGGAAAAAAAATTTTGAAAAATTTTTGGAAAAAAAAATTTTCAAAATTTTTGGAAAAAAAAATTTTTCAAAAATTTTTGGAAAAAAAAAAATTTTCAAAAATTTTGGAAAAAAAAATTTTTCAAAATTTTTGAAAAAAAAAAAATTTTTCAAAAATTTTGGAAAAAAAATTTTCAATAATTTAAAAAAAAAAAAATTTTCAAAATTTTTGGAAAAAAAAATTTTCAAAATTTTGGAAAAAAAAATTTCAAAATTTTTGGAAAAAAAAAAAATTTTCAAAAATTTTGGAAAAAAAAAAATTTTCAAAAATTTTGGAAAAAAATTCAAAAAAATTTTCAAAAATTTTTGAAAAAAAAAATTTTCAAAATTTTGGAAAAAAAAATTTTCAAAAATTTTGGAAAAAAAAAATTTTCAAAATTTTTGGAAAAAAAAAATTTTAAAAATTTTTGGAAAAAAAAATTTTTAAAATTTTGGAAAAAAAAATTTTCAAAAAATTGGAAAAAAAAAAATTTTCAAAATTTAAAAAAAAAAAATTTTGAAAAATTTTTCAAAAATTTTGGAAAAAAAAAAAAAATTTTAAAAAAAAATTTTTGGAAAAAAATTTTCAAAATTTTTGGAAAAAAAAAATTTTCAAAATTTTCAAAAACTTTCAAAAATTTTAAAAAATTTTTCAAATTTTTGAAAAAAATTTTCAAAATTTTGGAAAAAAAAAAAAATTTTTGATTCAAAAAAAAAATTTTCAAAATTTTTGGAAAAAAAAAATTTCAAAATTTTTGAAAAAAAATTTTTCAAAAAATTTTCAAAAATTTGAAAAATTTTCAAAATTTTGAAATTTTTGAAAAAAAAATTTTCAAAATTTTGGAAAAAAAAAAAAATTTTTGGAAAAAATTTTTTTTTTCAAAATTTTGGAAAAAAAAAAAATTTTGGAAAAAAAAAAATTTTGAAAATTTTTGAAAAAAAATTTTCAAAAAAATTTGGAAAAAAAATTTTCAAAATTTTGGAAAAAAAATTTTCAAAAAATTTTCAAAAAAAATTTTCAAAATTTGGAAAAAAAAAAAATTTTCAAAATTTTTGGAAAAAAAAATTTTCAAAATTTTGGAAAAAAAATTTTTGAAAATTTTTGGAAAAAAAAATTTTCAAAATTTTGAAAAAAAAAATTTTCAAAAATTTTTGAAAAAAAAAAAATTTCAAAAATTTTCAAAACTTTAAAAAAATTTTGGAAAAAAAAAAAAATTTCAAAATTTTTGGAAAAAATTTTCAAAAAAAAAAAAAAAATTTTCAAAAATTTTGGAAAAAATTTTCAAAAATTTTGGAAAAAAAAAAAATTTTCAAAATTTTTGGAAAAAAAAATTTTTCAAAATTTTGGAAAAAAAAATTTTCAAAATTTTGGAAAAAAAAAAAAAAAATTTCAAAAAAAAAAAAAATTTTTCAAAATTTTGGAAAAAAAAAAATTTTTGAAAAAAAAATTTTCAAAATTTTTGGAAAAAAAAATTTCAAAATTTTGGAAAAAAAAAAATTTTCAAAATTTTTGGAAAAAAAATTTTCAAAAAAAAAATTTTCAAAATTTTGGAAAAAAAAATTTTGGAAAAATTTTCAAAAAAAAAAATTTTTGAAAAAAATTCAAAATTTTGAAAAAAATTTTCAAAATTTTGGAAAAAAAAATTTTCAAAATTTTTGGAAAAAAAAATTTTTCAAAAATTTTGGAAAAAAAAAATTTTCAAAATTTTTGAAAAAAAAAAAATTGAAATTTTGAAAAAAAATTTTCAAAATTTTGGAAAAAAAAATTTTCAAAAATTTTGGAAAAAAAATTTTCAAAAAATTTTCAAAAAAAAAAAATTTCAAAATTTTGGAAAAAAAAATTTTCAAAATTTTTGGAAAAAAAAAAATTTTCAAAATTTTTGAAAAAAAAATTTCAAAATTTTGGAAAAAAAAATTTTCAAAAAATTCAAAATTTTGAAAAAAAAATTTTCAAAAATTTTGAAAAAAATTTTCAAAAAAATTTTAAAAAATTTTCAAAATTTTTGAAAAAAATTTTCAAAATTTTTTGGAAAAAAAAAAAATTTTTTTCAAAATTTTGGAAAAAAAATTTTCAAAATTTTGGAAAAAAAAATTTTCAAAAATTTTGAAAAAAAATTTTCAAAAAATTTTGGAAAAAAAAATTTTTAAAATTTTGGAAAAAAAAATTTCAAAATTTTTGAAAAAAAAATTTTCAAAATTTTGGAAAAAAAAATTTCAAAATTTTTGAAAAAAATTTTTTGAAAAATTTGGAAAAAAAAAAAAATTTCAAAATTTTTGAAAAAAAAAAATTTTCAAAATTTTGGAAAAAAATTTAAAAATTTTGAAAAAAAAATTTTCAAAATTTTTGAAAAAAAAATTTTGGAAAAAATTTTCAAAAAAAAAATTTTTTTGAAAAAAAATTTTTGAAAAAAAAAAATTTTTCAAAAATTTTGAAAAAAAAATTTTCAAAATTTTGAAAAAAAAATTTCAAAATTTTGGAAAAAAAAATTTGGAAAAAAAATTTTCAAAAAAAAAAAATTTTCAAAAATTTGGAAAAAAAAATTTTGGAAAAAAAATTTTTAAAAAAAAAAAAAAAATTTTCAAAAATTTTGGAAAAAAAAAAAAAACAAAAAATTTTGAAAAAAAAAAATTTTTGGAAAAAAAAAAATTTTAAATTTGGAAAAAAATTTTTAAAATTTTGAAAAAAAAAAATTTTCAAAATTTTGGAAAAAAAAAAAAAAATTTTGAAAAAAAATTTTCAAAAATTTTGGAAAAAAAAAAATTTTCAAAATTTTTGGAAAAAAATTTTCAAAAAATTTTCAAAAAATTTTCAAAATTTTCAAAAAAAAAATTTTCAAAAAAAAAAAAAAAAATTTTGAAAAAAAAAATTTTCAAAATTTTTGGAAAAAAAAATTTTGAAAATTTCAAAATTTTTGGAAAAAAAAATTTTCAAAATTTTGGAAAAAAAATTTTCAAAAATTTTTGGAAAAAAAAATTTTCAAAATTTTGGAAAAAAAAATTTTTTCAAAATTTTTGGAAAAAAATTTTCAAAAAAAAAAAAAATTTTTCAAAATTTTGGAAAAAAAAAATTTTGGAAAAAAAAATTTTCAAAATTTTTGGAAAAAAAAATTTTCAAAAAATTTGGAAAAAAAAATTTTCAAAATTTTTGAAAAAAAAATTTTCAAAAAATTTTGGAAAAAAAAAAAAATTTCAAAATTTTGAAAAAAAAAAAAATTTTGAAAAAAAAAAATTTTCAAAAAAAAAAAAATTTTTCAAAATTTTGGAAAAAAAATTTTCAAAAATTTTGGAAAAAAAAATTTTGGAAAAAAAAAAAAAAAAAAAAAATTTTTTAAAAATTTTCAAAAAAAAAAAAAAAAATTTTTGGAAAAAAATTAAAAAAAATTTCAAAATTTTGGAAAAAAAAATTTTCAAAATTTTTGGAAAAAAAAAATTTTCAAAATTTTGGAAAAAAAAAAAAAAAATTTCAAAATTTTGGAAAAAAAAATTTTCAAAAATTTTTGAAAAAAAAAAATTTCAAAATTTTTTGAAAAAAAAAAAATTTTCAAAATTTTGGAAAAAAAAAAAATTTTCAAAATTTTTGGAAAAAAAAAAAATTTTGAAAAAAAAATTTTCAAAATTTTGGAAAAAAAAAAATTTCAAAATTTTTGAAAAAAAAATTTTCAAAAATTTTGGAAAAAAAAAAATTTTAAAAAAAAAATTTGAAAAAAATTTGAAAAAAAATTGGAAAAAAAAATTTTCAAAATTTTTGAAAAAAAAAAAAAAATTTTGGAAAAAAAAATTTTCAAAAATTTTGGAAAAAAAAATTTCAAAATTTTGGAAAAAAAAAAAATTTTCAAAATTTTGAAAAAAAAAAAAATTTTTTGGAAAAAAATTTGGAAAAAAAATTTTCAAAAAAAAATTTTTGAAAAAAAAATTTTTAAAATTTTTGGAAAAAAAAAATTTTTAAAAAATTTTTGAAAAAAAAATTTTCAAAATTTTTGGAAAAAAAAAATTTTCAAAATTTTGGAAAAAAAAAATTTTCAAAATTTTTGAAAAAAAAATTGGAAAAAATTTCAAAAATTTTGGAAAAAAAATTTTTTAAATTTTTGAAAAAAAATTTTCAAAAATTTTTGGAAAAAAAAATTTTCAAAAAATTTTCAAAACTTTGGAAAAAAAAATTTTTCAAAAAAAAAAAAAAAATTTTCAAAAATTTTGAAAAAAAAAAAAAAAAAATTTTTGGAAAAAAAAATTTTCAAAATTTTGGAAAAAAAAATTTTCAAAATTTTTGGAAAAAAAAAATTTTCAAAATTTTTGGAAAAAAAAAATTTTCAAAATTTTTGGAAAAAAAAAAATTTTCAAAATTTTGAAAAAAAAATTTTCAAAATTTTTAAAAAATTTTCAAAAATTTTTCAAAAAATTTTGAAAAAAAAAAATTTCAAAATTTTTGGAAAAAAAAAAATTTTCAAAATTTTGGAAAAAAAAAAATTTTCAAAATTTTGAAAAAAAAAAAAATTTTCAAAAA
Organism: Zaprionus tsacasi; assembly: GCA_018904105.1. Classification (NCBI taxonomy): domain Eukaryota; kingdom Metazoa; phylum Arthropoda; class Insecta; order Diptera; family Drosophilidae; genus Zaprionus; species Zaprionus tsacasi. The sequence continues at coordinate 25,141 of JAEIFR010000614.1, read as the reverse complement.
TTTTTTGGAAAAAAAAAAAAAATTTTGAAAAAAAAAAAAATTTTCAAAAATTTTGGAAAAAAATTTTCAAAATTTTGAAAAAAAAATTTTTAATTTTGGAAAAAAAAAATTTTCAAAATTTTTGAAAAAAAAATTTTCAAAATTTTTGGAAAAAAAATTTTTTGGAAAAAAAAATTTTCAAAATTTTTTGGAAAAAAAAAAATTTTCAAAAAATTTTGGAAAAAAAAATTTTTAAAATTTTGAAAAAAATTTCAAAAATTTTTGAAAAAAAAAAAAATTTTTTAAAAAAAAATTTTCAAAATTTTTGGAAAAAAAAAAATTTTTCAAAATTTTGGAAAAAAAAAAAATTTTTCAAAAATTTTGGAAAAAAAAATTTTCAAAATTTTGGAAAAAAATTTTTCAAAATTTTTGAAAAAAAATTTTCAAAATTTTTGGAAAAAAAAAAATTTTCAAAATTTTTGAAAAAAAAAATTTCAAAAATTTTGAAAAAAAAAATTTTTCAAAATTTTGGAAAAAAAAATTTTTGAAAAATTTTGGAAAAAAAAAAATTTTCAAAAAAAAAAAAAAAATTTCAAAATTTTTGGAAAAAAAAAATTTTCAAAATTTTGGAAAAAAAAATTTTCAAAATTTTGGAAAAATTTTCAAAAATTTTGGAAAAAAAAAATTTTCAAAATTTTGGAAAAAAAAAAATTTTCAAAAAAAAAAAAATTTTCAAAATTTTTGGAAAAAAAATTTTCAAAATTTTTGAAAAAAAAAAATTTTCAAAATTTTGGAAAAAAAAATTTTCAAAATTTTTGGAAAAAAAAAAATTTTCAAATTTTTGGAAAAAAAAATTTTTCAAAATTTTGAAAAAAAAAAAAAATTTTCAAAATTTTTGGAAAAAAAAAATTTTCAAAATTTTGGAAAAAAATTTTTCAAAAAAAAAAAAATTTTCAAAATTTTTGAAAAAAAAAAAAAAAAAAAAAAAAAAAATTTCAAAAAATTTTGAAAAAAATTTTCAAATTTTTGAAAAAAAAAAATTTTCAAAATTTTGGAAAAAAAAAATTTTCAAATTTTTGAAAAAAAAAATTTTCAAAATTTTTTGGAAAAAAAATTTTTAAAAATTTTGAAAAAAAAAAATTTGAAAAAAAAAAAAAATTTTCAAAAAATTTTGGAAATTTTGGAAAAAAAATTTTCAAAATTTTGGAAAAAAAAAAAAATTTTGGAAAAAAATTTTGGAAAAAAAAAAAAAAAATTTTCAAAAAATAAAAAAAAAATTTCAAAAATTTTGAAAAAAAAATTTCAAAATTTTTGGAAAAAAAAATTTTCAAAATTTTTGGAAAAAAAAAAAAATTTTCAAAAAAAATTGGAAAAAAAATTTTCAAAATTTTGGAAAAATTTCAAAATTTTGGAAAAAAAAAAATTTTTCAAAAAAAAAAAAAAAAAATTTTCAAAATTTTGGAAAAAAAAATTTTCAAATTTTTTGAAAAAAATTTTTCAAAATTTTGGAAAAAAAAAAATTTTGAAAAAAAAAAAATTTTCAAAATTTTGGAAAAAAAAATTTTCAAAATTTTTGAAAAAAAAAATTTTCAAAAATTTTGGAAAAAAATTTTTTCAAAATTTTGGAAAAAAAAATTTTCAAAAAATTTGGAAAAAAAAAAAAAATTTTGAAAAAAAAAAATTTTGGAAAAAAAAATTTTCAAAAATTTGAAAAAAATTTTCAAATTTTTGAAAAAAAATTTCAAAATTTTGGAAAAAAAAAAATTCAAAATTTTTGGAAAAAAAATTTTCAAAATTTTTGAAAAAAAAAAAAAAAAAAAAAAAAAAAAAAAAAAAAAAAATTTTGGAAAAAAATTTTCAAAAATTTTGGAAAAAAAAATTTTCAAAAAAAAAAAAATTTTCAAAAAAAAAAAAAAAAATTTTCAAAATTTTGGAAAAAAAAAAATTTTCAAAATTTTGGAAAAAAAAAAAAATTTCAAAAAAAAAAATTTTTCAAAAATTTTTGAAAAAAAATTTTCAAAATTTTGGAAAAAAAAATTTTCAAAAATTTTTCAAAAAAAAAATTTCAAAAATTTTGGAAAAAAAATTTTCAAAATTTTTGGAAAAAAAAATTTTCAAAATTTTGGAAAAAAAAAAAAATTTTCAAAAAATAAAAAAAAAAAATTTTCAAAATTTTGGAAAAAAAAAAAAAAATTTTCAAAAAAAAATTTTTGGAAAAAAAAAAAAAAAATTTTCAAATTTTGGAAAAAAAAAAAAATTTTGGAAAAAAATTTCAAAAAATAAAAAAAAATTTTCAAAATTTTTTGGAAAAAAAAATTTTCAAAATTTTGGAAAAAAAAAAAAAATTTCAAAATTTTTGGAAAAAAAAATTTTCAAAATTTTTGGAAAAAAAAAAATTTTGGAAAAAAAATTTTCAAAATTTTGGAAAAAAAAAATTTCAAAAAAAAAAAAAAAAATTTTTCAAAAATTTTGGAAAAAAAAATTTTTCAAAAAAAAAAAAAAAAATTTTCAAAAATTTTGGAAAAAAAAAAAAAAAAATTTTTGGAAAAAAAAAAATTTTCAAAATTTTTGGAAAAAAAAATTTTCAAAAATTTTGGAAAAAAAAAAAATTTTCAAAAATTTTTGGAAAAAAAAAAAAAAATTTTGGAAAAAAAAAAATTTTCAAAAATTTTGGAAAAAAAAATTTTCAAAATTTTTGGAAAAAAAAAAAATTTTTGAAAAATTTTGGAAAAAAAAAAATTTTCAAAAAAAAAAAAAAAAAAAAAAAAATTTTCAAAAAAAAAAAAAAAAATTTTCAAAAATTTTGGAAAAAAAAAAAATTTCAAAAAATTTTGGAAAAAAAAATTTTTAAAATTTTGGAAAAAAAAAATTTTCAAAATTTTTGGAAAAAAAATTTTGAAAAAAAAAAAAAAAATTTTGGAAAAAAAAAAAATTTTCAAAATTTTTGGAAAAAAAATTTTCAAAATTTTGGAAAAAAAAAATTTCAAAATTTTTGCAAAAAAATTTTCAAAAAAAATTTTGGAAAAAAAAATTTTTAATATTTTGGAAAAAAAAAAATTTTGAAAAAAAAAAAAAAAAAAAAAAAAATTTTGGAAAAAAAATTTTTGAAAAAAAAAAAAAAATTTTCAAAAAAAAATTTTCAAAAAAAAAAAAAAATTTTGGAAAAAAAAATTTTCAAAATTTTGGAAAAAAAAATTTTTCAAAATTTTGGAAAAAAATTTTTCAAATTTTTTGCAAAAAATTTCAAGATTTTGGAAAAAAAAATTTTCAAAATTTTTGGAAAAAAAAAATTTTCAAAAATTTTTGGAAAAAAAAATTTTCAAAAATTTTGGAAAAAAAAATTTTTTTCAAAATTTTTGAAAAAAAATTTTTCAAAATTTTGGAAAAAAAAAAATTTTCAAAAAAAAAAAAAAAAAAATTTTCAAAAATTTTTGGAAAAAAAAATTTTCAAAATTTTGGAAAAAAAAATTTTTGAAAAAAAAAAAAAAAAAAAATTTTCAAAAAATTTTGGAAAAAAAAAATTTTCAAAAAAAAAAAAAAAATTTTCAAAATTTTGGAAAAAAAAAATTTTCAAAATTTTGGAAAAAAAAAATTTCAAAAAATTTTGGAAAAAAAAATTTTCAAAAAATTTTCAAAATTTTTGGAAAAAAAAAAAAAAATTTTTGGAAAAAAATTTTTAAAATTTTGGAAAAAAAAATTTTCAAAAATTTTGGAAAAAAATTTTCAAAATTTTGGAAAAAAAATTTTCAAAAAATTTGGAAAAAAAAATTTCAAAATTTTTGGAAAAAAAAAATTTCAAAATTTTGGAAAAAAAAATTTTTCAAAAATTTTTGGAAAAAAAAAAATTTTCAAAAATTTTTGGAAAAAAAAATTTTCAAAAATTTTGGAAAAAATTTTCAAAAAATTTTCAAAAATTTTTGGAAAAAAAAATTTTCAAAATTTTTGGAAAAAAAAATTTCAAAATTTTTGAAAAAAAATTTTTCAAAATTTTTGAAAAAAAAAAATTTCAAAATTTTGGAAAAAAATTTTTTCAAAATTTTTGGAAAAAAAATTTTTCAAAATTTTTGGAAAAAAAAAAAAAATTTTCAAAATTTTGGAAAAAAATTTTCAAAATTTTGGAAAAAAAAATTTTCAAAATTTTTGGAAAAAAAAATTTTCAAAATTTTGGAAAAAAAAAATTTTCAAAAAAAAATTCAAAAAAAAAAAAATAAAAATTTTTTGGAAAAAAAAAAATTTTCAAAAATTTTGGAAAAAAAAATTTTCAAAATTTTTGGAAAAAAAAAATTTTCAAAATTTTGGAAAAAAAAAATTTTCAAAAATTTTCAAAAACTTTCAAAAAAATTTTCAATAATTTAAAAAAAAATTTTGAAAAAAATTTCAAAATTTTTGGAAAAAAAAATTTTCAAAATTTTTGGAAAAAAAAAAATTTCAAAATTTTTGGAAAAAAAAAAAATTTTTTTAAAAAAAAAAAAAAAAAAAAAATTTTCAAAATTTTTGAAAAAAAAAAATTTCAAAATTTTGGAAAAAAAAAATTTTCAAAATTTTTGGAAAAAAAAATTTTCAAAATTTTTGGAAAAAAAAAATTTTCAAAAATTTTCAAAATTTAAAAAAAAAAAAATTTTAATTTTCAAAAAAATTTTTAAAATTTTTGGAAAAAAAAAATTTTCAAAAATTTTTCAAAAAAATTTTTAAAAATTTTTGAAAAAAAAAAATTTTCAAAAATTTTCAAAATTTTGAAAAAAAAAAAATTTCAAAAATTTTTGGAAAAAAAAAATTTTCAAAATTTTTAAAAAAAAAAATTTTCAAAATTTTTGGAAAAAAAAAAAAATTTTCAAAAATTTTGGAAAAAAAAATTTTTCAAAATTTTTGGAAAAAAAAAATTTTCAAAAATTTTTCAAAAAAAAAAAAAAAAATTTTCAAAATTTTGGAAAAAAAAAAATTTTCAAAAATTTTGGAAAAAAAAATTTTCAAAATTTTGAAAAAAAAAATTTTCAAAAATTTGGAAAAAAAAAAAATTTTCAAAATTTTTGAAAAAAAAAATTTTGAAAATTTTTGGAAAAAAAATTTTTCAAAATTTTTGGAAAAAAAAATTTTCAAAATTTTGGAAAAAAAAATTTTCAAAATTTTTGGAAAAAAAAATTTTTCAAAATTTTGGAAAAAAAAAAAAAATTTTTCAAAATTTTGGAATTTTGAAAAAAATTTTCAAAAATTTTGAAAAAAAAAAAAAATTTTCAAAAAAAAAAAAAAAATTTCAAATTTTTGGAAAAAAAAATTTTCAAAAAAAAAATTTTTTCAAAAATTTAAAAAATTTGGAAAAAAAAATTTTCAAAATTTTTGGAAAAAAAAAGGTTTCAAAAAAATCAAAAAAAAAATTTCAATCAAAAAAAATTGGAAAAAAAAATTTTCAAAAATTTTGGAAAAAAAAAAATTTTAAAAATTTTGAAAAAAAAAAAATTTTCAAAATTTTGGAAAAAAAAAATTTTCAAAATTTTTGGGAAAAAAAAAAATTTTCAAAAATTTTTTGGAAAAAAAAAAATTTCAAAATTTTTGGAAAAAAAAAAATTCAAAATTTTGGAAAAAAAAAATTTCAAAAAATTTTAAAAAAAAAAATTTCAAAAATTTTGGAAAAAAAAATTTTCAAAATTTAAAAAAAAAAAAATTTTCAAAATTTTTGGAAAAAAAAATTTTTCAAAATTTTTGAAAAAAAAAATTTTCAAAAATTTTGAAAAAAAAAAAAATTTCAAAATTTTGGAAAAAAAAATTTTCAAAATTTTTGGAAAAAAAAATTTTTTCAAAAATTTTGGAAAAAAAAATTTTCAAAAATTTTTGGAAAAAAAAAATTTTCAAAATTTTTGGAAAAAAAAATTTCAAAAATTTTGGAAAAAAAAAAAATTTTCAAAATTTTGGAAAAAAAAAATTTTCAAAATTTTTCAAAAAAAAAAATTTTTCAAAATTTTAAAAAAAAAAAAAAATTTTCAAAATTTTGGAAAAAAAAATTTTCAAAAATTTTTGAAAAAAAATTTTCAAAATTTTGGAAAAAAAAATTTTCAAAATTTTGGAAAACTTCAAAAAAATTTTCAAAATTTTGAAAATTTTGGAAAAATTTTCAAAATTTTTGGAAAAAAAAATTTCAAAAATTTTCAAAAAAAAATTTTCAAAAAAAAAAATTTCAAAAATTTTGGAAAAAAAAATTTTCAAAAATTTTGGAAAAAAAAAAAAATTTTCAAAATTTTTTGGAAAAAAAAATTTTCAAAATTTTTGGAAAAAAAAATTTTTCAAAATTTTGGAAAAAAAAAATTTTCAAAATTTTTCAAAAAAAAAAATTTCAAAATTTTTGGAAAAAAAAAATTTTCAAAAATTTTGGAAAAAAAAATTTTTAAAATTTTGGAAAAAAAAATTTTTCAAAATTTTGGAAAAAAATTTTAAAAAATTTTCAAAAATTTTGAAAAAAATTTTTTGGAAAAATTTTAAAAAAAAAAAAATTTCAAAATTTTTGGAAAAAAAAAATTTTCAAAATTTTTGGAAAAAAAAATTTTCAAAAAATTATCAAAAAAAATTTTTCAAAAATTTCAAAAAAAAAAAAATTTCAAAAATTTTTCAAAAAAAAAAAATTTCAAATTTTTGAAAAAAAAAAAAATTTTTGGAAAAATTTTTGGAAAAAAAAAAAAAATTTCAAAATTTTTGGAAAAAAAAATTTTCAAAATTTTGGAAAAAAAAAAAATTTTCAAAAATTTTTTGAAAAAAAAATTTTCAAAATTTTGGAAAAAAAAAAAATTTTTAAAATTTTGGAAAAAAAAATTTTTCAAAATTTTGGAAAAAAAAATTTTCAAAATTTTTGGAAAAAAAAATTTTTCAAAATTTTTGAAAAAAAAAATTTTTAAAAATTTTGGAAAAAAAAATTTTCAAAATTTTGGAAAAAAAAAAATTTTTAAAATTTTGGAAAAAAAAATTTTCAAAATTTTTGGAAAAAAAAATTTTCAAAAATTTTGAAAAAAAATTTTTCAAAATTTTTGAAAAAAAAATTTTCAAAATTTTTGGAAAAAAAAATTTTCAAAAAAAAAATTCAAAAAAAAATTTTTAAAAAATTTGGAAAAAAAAAAAAAATTTCAAAAATTTTGAAAAAAAAAATTTCAAAATTTTTGGAAAAAAAAATTTTTCAAAAAATTTTCAAAAAAAAAAAATTTTCAAAATTTTTGGAAAAAAAAATTTTCAAAAAAATTTTGGAAAAAAAAAAAATTCAAAAAATTTTGGAAAAAAAAATTTTTTTGGAAAAATTTTTGGAAAAAAAAAATTTTTTAAATTTTGGAAAAAAAAATTTTTGAAAAAATTTTGGAAAAAAAAAAAATTTTTCAAAATTTTGAAAAATTAAAAATTTTCAAAATTTTGGAAAAAAATTTTCAAAAAATTTTTGGAAAAAAAAAATTTTTAAAAATTTTGGAAAAAAAAATTTTCAAAAATTTTTGGAAAAAAAAATTTTCAAAATTTTGGAAAAAAAAATTTTTCAAAATTTTGAAAAAAAAATTTACATTTAAAAAAAAATTTCAAAAATTTTGGAAAAAAAAAAATTTTTAAAATTTTTGAAAAAAAAATTTCAAAAATTTTGGAAAAAAAAATTTTCAAAAATTTTTCAAAAAAAAATTTTTCAAAAATTTTTCAAAAATTTTGGAAAAAAATTTCAAAAAAAAAAATTTTCAAAATTTAAAAAAATTAAAAAATTTTAAAAATTTTGGAAAAAAAAAAATTTTCAAATTTTTGGAAAAAAAAATTTTCAAAATTTTGAAAAAAAAAAATTTCAAAATTTTGGAAAAAAAAAATTTTCAAAAATTTTGGAAAAAAAATTTTCAAAAAAAAATTTTCAAAAAATTCAAAAATTTTTGAAAAAAAAATTTTCAAAATTTTTCAAAAAAATTTCAAAATTTTGGAAAAAAATTAAAAAAAAAAAAAATTTCAAAATTTTGAAAAAAAAATTTTCAAAATTTTGAAAAAAAAAAATTTTCAAAAATTTTTGGAAAAAAAATTTTCAAAATTTTGGAAAAAAATTTTTCAAAATTTTGGAAAAAAAAAAATTTCAAAAATTTTGGAAAAAAAAATTTTCAAATTTTTGGAAAAAAAAAAAAATTTTCAAAATTTTGGAAAAAAAAAATTTTCAAAATTTTGAAAAAAAAATTTTTCAAAAATTTTGGAAAAAAAAATTTTCAAAAATTTTGGAAAAAAATGTTCAAAAATTTTGAAAAAAAATTTTGGAAAAAAAAAAATTTTCAAAATTTTTGGAAAAAAAAAAATTTTCAAAATTTTGGAAAAAAAAATTTTCAAAAAAAAAAAATTTTCAAAAAAAAAAAATTTTCAATAATTTAAAAAAAAATTCAAAAAATTTTGAAAATTTTGGAAAAAAAAATTTTCAAAAATTTTGGAAAAAAAAATTTTTCAAAAAAAAAAAATTTTGAAAAAAAAAAATTTTCAAAAATTTTTCAAAAAAAAATTTTCAAAAAATTTGGAAAAAAAATTCAAAAAATTTTCAAAAATTTTGGAAAAAAAAAAATTTCAAAAATTTTGGAAAAAAAAATTTTCAAAATTTTTGGAAAAAAAAATTTTTCAAAAATTTTGGAAAAAAAAATTTTCAAAAATTTTTTTTGCAAAAAATTTTCAAAATTTTGGAAAAAAAAATTTTTCAAAAAAAAATTTTTTGGAAAAAAATTTTCAAAAAAAAATTTCAAAATTTTTGGAAAAAAAAAATTTCAAAAAATTTTGGAAAAAAATTTTTAAAAAAAAAATTTCAAAATTTTGAAAAAAAAAAAAAAAAAAATTTTGGAAAAAAAAATTTTCAAAATTTTGGAAAAAAAAATTTTTCAAAATTTTGGAAAAAAAAAAATTTTCAAAAATTTTGGAAAAAAAAAATTTTTCAAAAAATTTTCAAAAACTTCAAAAAATTTTCAATAATTTAAAAAAAATTCAAAAAATTTTGAAAATTTTGGAAAAAAAAATTTTCAAAATTTTTGGAAAAAAAAATTTTCAAAATTTTTTTGGAAAAAAAAAATTTTCAAAATTTTGGAAAAAAAAATTTTTCAAAATTTTGGAAAAAAAACAAAATTTTGGAAAAAAAAAAATTTTTCAAAATTTTTAAAAAAAAAAAATTTTTTTCAAAATTTTTGAAAAAAAAATTTTCAAAAAATTTTAAAAATTTTTCAAAAAAATTTTCAAAATTTTTGGAAAAAAAAAAATTTCAAAATTTTGGAAAAAAAAATTTTCAAAATTTTTGAAAAAAAAATTTTTCAAAATTTTGGAAAAAAAAATTTTTAAAAATTTTGGAAAAAAAAATTTTCAAAAAATTTTGGAAAAAAAAAAATTTTCAAAATTTTGGAAAAAAAAATTTTCAAAAAAATTTTCAAAAAAAAAATTTTCAATAATTTAAAAAAATTCAAAAAATTTGAAAATTTTTGGAAAAAAAAATTTTCAAAATTTTGGAAAAAAAAATTTTCAAAAATTTTGGAAAAAAAAAAATTTCAAAATTTTGGAAAAAAAAAATTTCAAAAATTTTTGGAAAAAAAAAAAATTTCAAAATTTTGGAAAAAAAAATTTTCAAAAATTTTGAAAAAAAAAAATTTTTGGAAAAAAAAATTTTTAAAATTTTTGGAAAAAAAAAAAAAATTTCAAAATTTTGGAAAAAAAAAATTTTCAAAATTTTTGGAAAAAAAATTTTTAAAATTTTGGAAAAAAAATTTTCAAAATTTTGGAAAAAAAAATTTCAAAAAAAATTTGAAAAAAATTTTCAAAATTTTTGGAAAAAAAAATTTTCAAAATTTTGGAAAAAAAAAATTTTTAAAAATTTTGGAAAAAAAATTTTTCAAAAAATTTGGAAAAAAAAATTTTTCAAAAAATTTTTGGAAAAAAAAATTTTCAAAATTTTTTGGAAAAAAAATTTTAAAAATTTTGGAAAAAAAAATTTTCAAAAAAATGGAAAAAAAAAAATTTCAAAAATTTAAAAAAAAATTCAAAAAATTTTGAAAAATTTTGGAAAAAAAAATTTTCAAAATTTTGGAAAAAAAATTTCAAAATTTTGAAAAAAAATTTTTCAAAATTTTTGGAAAAAAAAAATTTCAAAAATTTTTGAAAAAAAAATTTTCAAAAAATTTCAAAAAAAAAAATTTTCAAAAATTTGGAAAAATTCAAAAAATTTTTGAAAATTTTCAAAAAAAAATTTTCAAAAATTTTTGGAAAAAAAAAAATTTTTCAAAAATTTTGGAAAAAAAAATTTTCAAAATTTTGGAAAAAAAAAAATTTCAAAAATTTTTGGAAAAAAAAATTTTCAAAAATTTTCAAAATTTTGGAAAAAAATTTTTCAAAATTTTTGGAAAAAAAAATTTTAACAAAAATTTTGGAAAAAAAAATTTTCAAAATTTGGAAAAAAAATTTTAAAAAATTTTCAAAATTTTTGGAAAAAAAAAATTTTTAAAATTTTGGAAAAAAAAATTTCAAAATTTTGGAAAAAAAATTTTGAAAAAAAAAATTTCAAAATTTTTGGAAAAAATATTCCAAAAATTTTCAAAAAATTTTCAAAAAAAAATTTAATTTAAAAAATTTTCAAAATTTTTGAAAAAAAAATTTCAAAATTTTGGAAAAAAAAAAATTTCAAAATTTTTGGAAAAAAAATTTTTCAAAATTTTGGAAAAAAAATTTTTGGAAAAAAATTTCAAAATTTTTGGAAAAAAAAAATTTTCAAAAATTTTAAAAAAAAAAATTTTCAAATATTTTGGAAAAAAAAAAATTTTTCAAAAATTTTTGAAAAAAAAAAATTTTCAAAATTTTGGAAAAAAAATTTTCAAAAAATTTTGGAAAAAAAAATTTTCAAAATTTTGGAAAAAAAAATTTTCAAAATTTTGGAAAAAAAAAAAATTTTCAAAATTTTTGGAAAAAAAAAATTTAAAAAATTTTGGAAAAAAATTTTTTAAAATTTTGGAAAAAAAAATTTTCAAAATTTTTTGGAAAAAAAAATTTTCAAAATTTTTGGAAAAAAAATTTTCAAAATTTTTGGAAAAAAAAATTTTCAAAATTTTGGAAAAAAAATTTTCAAAATTTTTGGAAAAAAAAAAAAAAATTTTCAAAAATTTTGAAAAAAAAATTTTCAAAAATTAAAAAAAAAAAATTTCAAAAATTTTTGGAAAAAAAAATTTTTCAAAATTTTGGAAAAAAAAATTTCAAAATTTTGGAAAAAAAATTTTCAAAATTTTGGAAAAAATTTTCAAAATTTTGGAAAAAAATTCACAAAATTTTGGAAAAAAAAAAAAAATTTAAAAAAAAAAAAAATTTTCAAAATTTTTGGAAAAAAAAATTTTCAAAATTTTTGGAAAAAAAAAATTTTTGGAAAAAATAATTTTGAAAAAAAAAAAAAAAATTTCAAAAATTTTGAAAAAATAAAAAAAATTTTCAAGAATTTAAAAAAAAAATTTTCAAAATTTTTGGAAAAAAAAAAATTTCAAAATTTTTGGAAAAAAAAATTTTCAAAATTTTGGAAAAAAAAAATTTCAAAAATTTTTGGAAAAAAAAATTTTCAAAAATTTTGAAAAAAAAATTTTCAAAAATTAAAAAAAAAAAAAAATTTTCAAAATTTTTGGAAAAACAAAATTTTAAAAAAATTTTCAAAAAAAATTTTCAAAAATTTTTAAAAATTTTAAAAAATTTTCAAAAATTTTTGGAAAAAAAAATTTTCAAAATTTTGGAAAAAAAATTTTTCAAAAATTTTTGGAAAAAAAATGTTCAAAAATTTTGAAAAAAAAAATTTTCAAAATTTTGGAAAAAAAAAATTTCAAAAATTTTGGAAAAAAAATTTTCAAAAATTTTGGAAAAAAAAATTTTTTTAAAATTTTTGGAAAAAAAAATTTTCAAAAATTTTGGAAAAAAAAATTTTCAAAATTTTGGAAAAAAAAAATTTCAAAATTTTGGAAAAAAAATTTTCAAAATTTTTGGAAAAAAATTTTAAAAATTTTTAAAAAAAAAAATTTTCAAAAAATTTTCAAAATTTTTGGAAAAAAAAATTTTCAAAATTTTGAAAAAATCAAAAAATTTTCAAAATTTTAAAAAAAAAAAAATTTTCAAAATTTTGGAAAAAAAAATTTTCAAAAAAAAAAATTAAAAAAAAAATTTTCAAAAAAATATCAAAAAATTTTCAAAAATTTTTGGAAAAAAAAAATTTCAAAATTTTTGAATAAAAAAAAAAATTTTCAAAATTTTTGGAAAAAAAAATTTTCAAAATTTTTGAAAAAAAAAATTTCAAAAATTTTTGGAAAAAAAAAATTTTCAAATTTTTGGAAAAAAAAAATTTCAAAATTTAAAAATAAAAAAATAAAAAAAATTTTCAAATTTTTGGAAAAAAAAAATTTCAAAAAATTTTCAATAAAAAAAATTTTTCAAAATTTTGAAAAAAATTTTCAAAATTTTGGAAAAAAAAATTTTTCAAAAATTTTGAAAAAAAAAAAATTTTCAAAATTTTTGGAAAAATCAAAAAATTTTCAAGAAATTTTGAAAAAAAAATTTTCAAAATTTTGGAAAAAAAAAATACTTCAAAATTTTGGAAAAAAAAAAATTTTCAAAAATTTTGGAAAAAAAATTTTCAAAAAATTATCAAAAAAAAATTTTCAAAATTTTTGGAAAAAAAAATTTTTCAAATTTTTGGAAAAAAAAAAATTTCAAAAATTTTGGAAAAAAAAAATTTCAAAAATTTTGGAAAAAAAAATTTTCAAAATTTTTGGAAAAAAATTTTTTTGAAAAAAATTTAAAAAAATTTTCAAAATTTTTCAAAAAAAAAATTTCAAAATTTTGGAAAAAAAAATTTTCAAAATTTTTTGGAAAAAAATTTTCAAAATTTTCAAAAAAAAAAAATTTTCAAAAATTTAAAAAAAAAAAAAATTTTAAAATTTTGGAAAAAAAAAAAGAATTCAAAATTTAAAAATAAAAAAAAAAATTTTCAAAATTTTTGGAAAAAAAAAAAATTTTCAAAATTTTTGGAAAAAAAAAAATTTTTCAAAATTTTTGGAAAAAAAAATTTTAAAAATTTTGGAAAAAAAAAAAGTTTTTCAAAATTTTGGGAAAAAAAAATTTTCAAAAAATTATGGAAAAAAAAAAATTTTAAATAATTTAAAAAAAAAAAAATTTTCAAAATTTTTGGAAAAAAAAATTTTCAAAATTTTGGAAAAAAAAAATTTCAAAAAAATTTCAAAAAAAATTTTTCAAAGATGGTGCTGCGAAAAAAATTTTCAAAATGTTTGAAAAAAAAATGGTTAAAATTTTGGAACAAAATGAATTTGAAAAATTTGTTCAAATGGAAAAAAAATTTTACCAAAAGAACTTTATAGGATTAAAAAAATTTTCAAAATTTTCGGAAAAAAAAAAATTTGAAAAAAAAAAAATTTTCAAAATTTTGGAAAAAAAAATTTTCAAAATTTTGGAAAAAAAAATGTTCAAAAATTTTTAGAAACAAAAATTTTGGCTCAAAAATTTTAAAAATTTTGAAAAAAAAATTTTCAAAAAATTTTGGAAAAAAAAATTTATGGTCAAAAATTTTTGGAAAAAAAATTTTCAAAAGTTTGGAAAAAAATTTTTCAAAATTTTCAATGGAAAAAAAAATTTCAAAAAATTTTTGGAAAAAAAAATTTTCAAAATTTTGGAAAAAAAAAATTTTCAAAATTTTGGAAAAAAAAATTTTCAAAATTTTTGAAAAAAAAATTTCAAAATTTTTGGAAAAAAAAATTTTCAAAAAATTTTCAAAAAAAAAAAAAAAATTTCAAAATTTTTGGGAAAAAAAATTTTCAAAATTTTGGAAAAAAAAATTTTCAAAATTTTTGGAAAAAAAAATATTCAAAATTTTTAGAAAATTTTCAAAATTTTCAAAAAAAATTTTCAAAAATTTTGGAAAAAAAAAAAAAAAAATTTTTGGAAAAAAAAATTTTCAAAATTTTTGGAAAAATTAAAAAAATTTTCAAAAAAATCAAAAAAAAAAATTTCAAAATTTTGGAAAAAAATTTTCAAAAGTTTTGGAAAAAAAAAATTTTCAAAAATTTTGGAAAAAAAATTTTCAAAATTTTGGAAAAAAAAAAATTTTTCAAAATTTTGGAAAAAAAAATTTTCAAAAATTTTGGAAAAAAAAATTTCAAAAATTTTGGAAAAAAAAAATTTTCAAAAATTTTTGGAAAAAAAAAAATTTCAAAAATTTTGGAAAAAAAAATTTTTTCAAAATTTTTGGAAAAAAAAAATTTTCAAAATTTTTGGAAAAAAAAATTTTCAAAATTTTTAAAAAAAAAAATTTTCAAATTTTTGGAAAAAAAAAATTTCAAAATTTTTGGAAAAAAAATTTTCAAAATTTTGGAAAAAAAAAATTTTCAAAATTTTTGGAAAAAAAAATTTTCAAAATTTTGGAAAAAAAAAAAATTTCAAAATTTTTGGAAAAAAAAAAAAATTTTCAAAATTTTGGAAAAAAAAATTTTTAAAAAAAAAAAAATTTTCAAAATTTTGGAAAAAAAAAAAATTTTCAAAATTTTGGAAAAAAAAATTTTCAAAATTTTTCAAATTTTTAAAAAAAAAAATTTGACAAAAATTTTGAAAAAAAATTCAAAAAATTTCAAAATTTTGGAAAAAAAAATTTTCAAAATTTTTGGAAAAAAATTTCAAAAAATTTTAAAATTTTTTGAAAAAAAAAAATTTTCAAAATTTTTGGAAAAAAAAATTTTTCAAAATTTTTTGGAAAAAAAAATTTCAAAAATTTTTGGAAAAAAAAATTTTCAAAATTTTTTGGAAAAAAAAAAATTTTCAAAATTTTGGAAAAAAAATGTTTTCAAGGGAAAAAAAAAAATTTTCAAAATTTTGGAAAAAAAAATTTTCAAAATTTTTGGAAAAAAAAAAATTTCAAAATTTTTGGAAAAAAAAATTTTTCAAAAATTATTAAAAAAAAAATTTTCTAAAATTTTGGAAAAAAAAATTTTTCAAAATTTTTGGAAAAAAAAATTTTCAAAATTTTGGAAAAAAAAATTTTCAAAATTTTTGAAAAAAAAATTTCAAAATTTTTGAAAAAAATTTAAAAAAAAAAAAATTTTTCAAAATTTTTGGAAAAAAAATTTTCAAAATTTTGGAAAAAAATTTGGAAAAAAATTTTGGAAAAATTTTGGAAAAAAAATTTTCAAAATTTTTGGAAAAAAAAATTTCAAAAAAATTTTGGAAAAAAAAATTTTTCAAAATTTTTGAAAAAATTCAAAAATTTTCAAAATTTTTGAAAAAAAAATTTTTCAAAATTTTGGAAAAAAAAAATTTCAAAAAATTTTGGAAAAAAAAAATTTCAAAATTTTTGGAAAAAAAAATTTTCAAAATTTTGGAAATTTTCAAAAAATTTTCAAAATTTTGGAAAAAAAAAAATTTTCAAAATTTTTGGAAAAAAAAAAAATTTTCAAAAAAATTTTTCAAAAAAAAACAAAAAAAATTCAAAAAATTTTCAAAAAAAATCAAAAATTTTAAAAATTTTGGAAAAAAAAATTTCAAATTTTTGGAAAAAAAAAAATTTTCAAAATTTTGGAAAAAAAAATTTTCAAAAATTTTTGGAAAAAAAAATTTCAAAATTTTGGAAAAAAAAATTTTCAAAAATTTTGGAAAAAAAAAATTTTTTAAATTTTTCAAAATTTTCAAAATTTCAAAAAATTTCAAAAAAAAAAATTTTCAAAGAATTTTGGAAAAAAAAAATGTTTTAAAAATTTTGGAAAAAAAAAAATTTCAAAATTTTGGAAAAAAAAATTTTTCAAAAATTTGAGGAAAAAAATTTTCAAAAATTTTGGAAAAAAAATTTTCAAAATTTAAAAAAAAAAAATATTTAAAAAAAATCAAAATTTTCAAAATTTTGAAAAAAAAAAATTTTCAAAATTTTGGAAAAAAAAATTTTCAAAAATTTGAAAAAAAAAAATTTTCAAAATTTTGGAAAAAAAAATTTCAAAATTTTTGGAAAAAAAAATTTTCAAAATTTAAAAAAAAAAAAAAATTTTTTGGAAAAAAAAATTTTTAAAATTTTGGAAAAAAAAAAATTTCAAAAATTTTGGAAAAAAAAATTTTCAAATTTTTGGAAAAAAAAATTTTTCAAAATTTGGAAAAATTCAAAAATTTTGGAAAAAAAAAAATTTTCAAAATTTTGGAAAAAAAAATTTCAAAAAATTTTTGAAAAAAAATTTTCAAAATTTTGGAAAAAAAAATTTTCAAAATTTTGGAAAAAAAATTTTCAAAAATTTTGAAAAAAAAATTTTTCAAAATTTTGGAAAAAAAAAAAAATTTCAAAAATTTTGGAAAAAAAAAATTTTTCAAAATTTTGGAAAAAAAAATTTTCAAAATTTTTGGAAAAAAAAAAATTTTCAAAATTTTTGGAAAAAAAATTTTTCAAAATTTTTTGGAAAAAAAATTTTCAAAATTTTTGGAAAAAAAAAGTTCAAAAAAAATTTAAAAAAAAAAAAAATTTTCAAGAATTTGGAAAATTAAAAATTTTAAAAATTTTGGAAAAAAAAATTTTCAAATTTTTGGAAAAAAAAATTTTCAAAATTTTGGAAAAAAAAATTTTCAAAAAATTTTGGAAAAAAATTTTCAAAATTTTGGAAAAAAAAAATTTTCAAAATTTTTGGAAAAAAAAAAATTTTCAAAATTTTGGAAAAAAAAATTTTTCAAAATTTTATGGAAAAAAAATTTTCAAAATTTTGGAAAAAAAAATTTTTCAAAATTTTGGAAAAAAAAAAAAAATTTTCAAAATTTTGGAAAAAAAATTTTTCAAAAAAAAAAAAAAAAAAAGTTTTGAAAATTTTTGGAAAAAAAAATTTTCAAAAATTTTGGAAAAAAATTTTTTTAAAATTTTGGAAAAAAAAAAAAGTTAATGTAAAATTTTGGAAAAAAAAATTTTCAAAATTTTGAAAAAAAAAAATTTTCAAAATTTCAATAAAAAAAAATTTTCAAAATTTTGGAAAAAAAAAATTTTCAAAATTTTTGGAAAAAAAAATTTTTCAAAATTTTTGGAAAAAAAAAAATTTTGCAAAATTTTTAAAAAAAAAAAATTTTCAAAATTTTTGAAAAAAAAAAATTTGAAAAAAATTGGTCCGAAAAAAAAAATTTTCAAAATTTTTGGAAAAAAATTTTCAAAATTTTTGGAAAAAAAAATTTTCAAAATTTTGAAAAAAAAAAAAATTTTGGAAAAAAAAAATCAAAATTTTTGGAAAAAAAAAAATTTTGGAAAAAAATTTTCAAAAATTTTGGAAAAAAAAAATTTCAAAATTTTGGAAAAAAAAAAATTTTCAAAATTTTTGAAAAAATTTTCAAAAAAATTTCAAAAATTTTGGAAAAAAAAAATTTTTAAAATTTTGGAAAAAAAAAAAAATTTTCAAAATTTTGGAAAAAAAAAATTTTCAAAATTTTTGGAAAAAAAAATTTTCAAAAATTTTTGGAAAAAAAAATTTTAAAAATTTTGGAAAAAAAAATTTTCAAAATTTTGGAAAAAAAAATTTTTAAAAATTTTGAAAAAAAAATTTTCAAAAATTTTTGGAAAAAAAAATTTTCAAAAAATTTTGAAAATTTTTGGAAAAAAAAATTTTCAAAAAATTTTGGAAAAAAAAATTTTCAAAATTTTGGAAAAAAAAATTTTCAAAAATTTTTGGAAAAAAAAAAAATTTTCAAAATTTTGGAAAAAAATTTCAAAATTTCAAAATTTTGGAAAAAAAAATTTTTTTAAAAAATTTCAAAAAAAAAAATTTTCAAAATTTTGGAAAAAAAATTTTCAAAAAAAAAAAATTTTCAAAAAAAAATTTTGGAAAAAAAAATTTTCAAAATTTTTGAAAAAAAAAAATTTTCAAAATTTTTGGAAAAAAAAAATTTCAAAATTTTGGAAAAAAAAAAAAATTTTGGAAAAAAAAAAATTCAAAATTTTGGAAAAAAAATTTTTCAAAATTTTTGGCAAAAAAAAAAAAAATTTTTTGGAAAAAAAAATTTTCAAAAAAAAAAAAAATTTTCAAAATTTTGGAAAAAAAAATTTTTCAAAAAATTTTGGAAAAAAAAATAAAATTTTTTGGAAAAAAAAAAAATTTCAAAATTTTGGAAAAAAAAAAAAATTTTTATAAATTTTGGAAAAAAAAAAATTTCAAAATTTTTTGGAAAAAAAAAATTTTGGAAAAAAATTTTTCAAAATTTTGGAAAAAAAAAAAATTTCAAAAAATTTTGGAAAAAAAATTTTCAAAATTTTGGAAAAAAAAAAAAAAAAAAAAAAAAAAAAAAATTTTTCAAAAAATTTTCAAAATTTTGGAAAAAAAAAAATTTCAAAATTTTGGAAAAAAAAAAAAAATTTTGGAAAAAAAAAAAAAAATTTTCAAAAATTTTGGAAAAAAAAATTTTCAAAAATTTTGGAAAAAAAATTTTCAAAATTTTTGCAAAAAAAAAATTTTGGAAAAAAAATTTCAAAATTTTGGAAAAAAAAAATTTTCAAAATTTTTGGAAAAAAAATTTTCAAAAAAAAAAAAAAAAAAAATTTTCAAAAAAAAAAAAAAAAATTTTTGGAAAAAAAAAAATTTTGGAAAAAAAAAAATTTTCAAAATTTTGGAAAAAAAAAATTTCAAAATTTTGGAAAAAAAATTTTCAAAAAATTTTTTGGAAAAAAATTTTTCAAAAAAAAAAAAAAAAAAAAATTTTCAAAATTTTTGGAAAAAAAATTTTCAAATTTTTGGAAAAAAAAAAAAAATTTTGGAAAAAAAAATTTTCAAAATTTTGGAAAAAAAAAAATTTTTGGAAAAAAAAAAAATTTCAAAAAAAAAAAAAATTTTCAAAATTTTGGAAAAAAAAATTTTCAAAATTTTTTGGTCAAAATTTTCAAAAAAAAAAAATTTTGGAAAAAAAATTTTTTCAAAATTTTTGGAAAAAAAAATTTTCAAAATTTTGAAAAAAAAAAATTTTCAAAATTTTGGAAAAAAAATTTTCAAAATTTTTGGAAAAAAAAATTTCAAAATTTTGGAAAAAAAAATTTTCAAAAAATTTTGGAAAAAAAAATTTTCAAAATTTTGGAAAAAAAAATTTTTCAAAAATTTTGGAAAAAAAAAAAAAAAAAAATTTTGGAAAAAAATTTTCAAAATTTTTGGAAAAAAAAATTTTCAAAATTTTTGGAAAAAAAAAAATTTTCAAAAATTTTGGAAAAAAAAAAATTTTCAAAATTTTGGAAAAAAAAAATTTTCAAAAATTTTGGAAAAAAAAAAAATTTTCAAAATTTTTGGAAAAAAAAAAATTTTCAAAATTTTTGGAAAAAAAAAAATTTTCAAAATTTTTGGAAAAAAAAATTTTCAAAATTTTGGAAAAAAAAATTTTTCAAAATTTTGGAAAAAAAAATTTTCAAAAAATTTTTGAAAAAAAAAAATTTTCAAAATTTTTGGAAAAAAAAATTTTTCAAATTTTTTGGAAAAAAAAAATTTCAAAATTTTGGAAAAAAATTTTCAAAATTTTGGAAAAAAAAAAAAAAAATTTTCAAAATTTTTATTTCAAAATTTTTGGAAAAAAAAATTTTCAAAATTTTTGGAAAAAAAAAAAAAAAAAAAAAAAAAAAAAAAAATTTTGGAAAAAAAAAAATTTTCAAAATTTTGGAAAAAAAAATTTTCAAAAATTTTGAAAAAAAAATTTTCAAAATTTTGGAAAAAAAAAATTTTCAAAAATTTTTTTGGAAAAAAAAAAAAAAATTTTCAAAATTTTGGAAAAAAAAATTTTCAAAAAAAAAAAAAAATTTTCAAAATTTTGGAAAAAAAAAAAATTTTCAAAATTTTGGAAAAAAAAAAAAAAAATTTTCAAAAAAAAATTTTCAAAATTTTGGAAAAAAAAAAAAAATTTCAAAATTTTGGAAAAAAAAAAAAATTTTCAAAATTTTGGAAAAAAAATTTTTCAAAATTTTGGAAAAAAAAATTTTCAAAAAAATTGGAAAAAAATTTTCAAAAAAAAAAAATTTTCAAAATTTTGGAAAAAAAAATTTCAAAAATTTTGGAAAAAAAAAAAAAAAAATTTTGGAAAAAAAAAAAAAAAAAAAATTTTGAAAAAAAATTTTCAAAAATTTTGGAAAAAAAATTTTCAAAAAAAAAAAAAAAATTTTGGAAAAAAAAATTTTCAAAATTTTGGAAAAAAAAAAATTTTCAAAATTTTGGAAAAAAAAAATTTTCAAAAATTTTGGAAAAAAAAAAAATTTTTTGAAAAAAAAAATTTTCAAATTTTTGGAAAAAAATTTTTTCAAAAATTTTGAAAAAAAAAAAAAAAATTTTTGGAAAAAAAAAAAAATTTTTTAAAAATTTTCAAAAATTTTTCAAAAAAAAAAAAAAAAATTTTCAAAAAAAAAAAAAAAATTTTCAAAATTTTGGAAAAAAAAATAAAAAATTTTGGAAAAAAAAATTTTCAAAATTTTGAAAAAAAAATTTTTAAATTTTTGAAAAAAAAAAAAATTTGGAAAAAAAAATTTTTGGAAAAAAAATTTTCAAAAATTTTGGAAAAAAAAAATTTCAAAAATTTTGGAAAAAAAAATTTTCAAAAAAATTTTGGAAAAAAAAAATTTTCAAAAAAATTTTGGAAAAAAAAATTTTCAAAAATTTTGGAAAAAAAAAAAAAAAAAATTTTCAAAAAAAAAAAAAAAATTTTGGAAAAAAAAATTTTCAAAAAAAAATTTGGAAAAAAAAATTTTCAAAATTTTGAAAAAAAAAATTTTTCAAAATTTTTGGAAAAAAAAAAATTTTCAAAATTTTTGAAAAAAAAATTTTTTCAAAATTTTGGAAAAAAAAAAATTTCAAAAATTTTGGAAAAAAAAATTTTTCAAAATTTTGGAAAAAAAATTTTCAAAATATAAAAAAAAATTTCAAAATTTTGGAAAAAAAAATTTTTCAAAATTTTGGAAAAAAAAATTTTCAAAAATTTTGGAAAAAAAAAAAAAATTTTCAAAAAAAAAAAAAAAAAAAAAATTTTTTCAAATTTTGGAAAAAAAATTTCAAAATTTTGGAAAAAAAAGTTTTTCAAATTTTTGGAAAAAAAAATTTTCAAAAAAAAAAATTTTGAAAAAAAAAAATTTTCAAAAATTTTTTGCAAAAAAAAAAATTCAAAAATTTTCAAAATTTTGAAAAAAAAATTTTATTTTGGAAAAAAAATTTTTCAAAATTTTGAAAAAAAAAATTTTCAAAATTTTGGAAAAAAATTTTTTCAAAATTTTGGAAAAAAAATTTTCAAAATTTTGGAAAAAAAAAAATTTCAAAAATTTTGGAAAAAAAAATTTCAAAAATTTTGGAAAAAATTTTCAAAATTTTGGAAAAAAAAAAGTTTTCAAAAATAAAAAAAAAAAAATTTCAAAATTTTGGAAAAAAAAATTTTCAAAAGATTTTGGAAAAAAAAAAAAATTTTGGAAAAAAAAAATTTTCAAAATTTTGGAAAAAAAATTTTCAAAAATTTTGGAAAAAAAAATTTAAAATTTTGGAAAAAAAATTTTCAAAATTTTGGAAAAAAAATATTATTAAATTTTAAATTTTTTGGAAAAAAAATTTCTAAAAAAAAAAATTTTGGAAAAAAAAATTTTCAAAATTTTTGGAAAAAAAATAAAATTTTTGGAAAAAAAAAAATTTAAAAATTTTGGAAAAAAATTTTCAAAATTTTTCAAAAAAAAAAAAAAAAAAAATTTCAAAATTTTTGGAAAAAAATTTTCAAAATTTTGGAAAAAAAAAAATTTTCAAAATTTTGGAAAAAAAAAAAAAAATAAAAATTTTTGGAAAAAAAAATTTTCAAAATTTTGGAAAAAAAAAATTTTCAAAATTTTTAAAAAAATGAATTTTTCAAATTTTGGAAAAAAATTTTTCAAAATTTTGGAAAAAAAAATTTTTCAAAAAATTAAAAAAAAAAAATTAAAAATTTTGGAAAAAAAAATTTTTTGGAAAAAAAAAATTTCAAAATTTTGGAAAAAAATTTTTTTTAAATTTTGGAAAAAAAAATTTTCAAAATTTTGGAAAAAAATTTTCAAAATTTTGGAAAAAAAAATTTTCAAAATTTTGGAAAAAAAAAAAAAAAAATTTTGAAAAAATTAAAAAGGTTTTCAAAATTTTGGAAAAAAAATAAAATTTTGGAAAAAAAAAAATTTCAAAATTTTGAAAAAAAAAAATTTTCAAAAATTTTTGGAAAAAAAAAATTTCAAAAAATTTATAAAAAAAAAATTTTTCAAAATTTTTGGAAAAAAAAAATTCAAAATTTTGAAAAAAAAAATTTTCAAAAATTTTGGAAAAAAAAAATTTTTGAAAAAAAAAATTTCAAAATTTTTGGAAAAAAAATTTTCAAAATTTTGGAAAAAAAATTTTCAAAATTTTTGGAAAAAAAAGTTTTCAAAATAAGAAAAAAATTTTGGAAAAAAAAAAAATTTTTAAAATTTTGGAAAAAAATTTTTCAAAATTTTTGGAAAAAAATTTTCAAAAATTTTGAAAAAAAAAGTTTCAAAATTTTTTTCAAAAAAAAATTTCAAAATTTTTGGAAAAAAAAGTTTCAAAATTTTGGAAAAAAAAATTTTCAAAATTTTTGGAAAAAAAAATTAAGATTTTGGAAAAAAATTTTCAAAAAAAAAAAATTTCAAGATTTTTGAAAAATAAAAAAAAAATTTTGGAAAAAAAAATTTTCAAAATAAAAAAAAATTTCAAAAAATTTTTGGAAAAAAAAAAGTTTTCAAAATTTTGGAAAAAAAATTACAATTTTGAAAAAAAAATTTTTAAAATTTTGGAAAAAAAAAATTTTTCAAAATTTTGGAAAAAAATAAATTTTTCAAAAAAAATTTAAAAAATTTTGGAAAAAAAAAATTTTAAAATTTTGAAAAAAAAAAATTTTCAAAATTTTTGGAAAGGAAAAAAAATTTTCAAAATTTTGGAAAAAAAAAAAATTTCAAAAAAATTTTGAAAAAAAAATTTTCAAAATTTTTGAAAAAAAATTTTCAAAATTTTTGGAAAAAAAATTTTTCAAAATTTTTGGAAAAAAGTATTTCAAAATTTTGGAAAAAAAAAATTTTCAAAATTTTTGGAAAAAAATTTTCAAAGATTTTGGAAAAAAAATTAAAAAAAGAATTTTTAAAAAAAAAAAATTTTTGGAAAAAAATTTTTCAAAATTTTGGAAAAAAAAAAATTTTCAAAAAAATTTTGGAAAAAAAAAATTTTCAAAATTTTTGGAAAAAAAACAAAAATTTTGGAAAAAAATTTTCAAAATTTTGGAAAAAAAATTTTTCAAAATTTTGGAAAAAAAAATTTTTCAAATTTTGGAAAAAAAAATTTTCAAAATTTTGAAAAAAAAATTCAAAATTTTGGAAAAAAAAAATTTTTCAAAATTTTTTGAAAAAAATTTTCAAATTTTTGGAAAAAAAAAAATTTTCAAAATTTTGAAAAAAAATTTTCAAAAATTTTGAAAAAAAATTTTCAAAAATTTTGGAAAAAAATTTTTCAAAATTTTGGAAAAAAATTTCAAAATTTTGGAAAAAAAAATTAAAATTTTGGAAAAAAAAAAAATTTCAAAATTTTTGGAAAAAAAGTTTTCAAAAAAAATTTTTTTCAAAAAAAAAAAATTTTTCAAAATTTTGGAAAAAAAAAAATTTTTGGAAAAAAATTTTCAAAATTTTGGAAAAAAATCAAAATTTTCAAAATTTTGGAAAAAAAGAGTTTTCAAAATTTTGGAAAAAAAAAAAATAAAAACAAATTTTGGAAAAAAAAAATTTTCAAAATTTTTGGAAAAAAAAAAATTTTCAAATTTTGGAAAAAAAAATTTCAAATTTTTGAAAAAAAATTTTCAAAATTTTGGAAAAAAATTTTTAAAATTTTGGAAAAGAAGAGAATTTTCAAAATTTTTGGAAAAAAAAATTATAAAATTTCAAAAATTTTGGAAAAAAAAAGAATTTTCAAAATTTTGGAAAAAAAAAGAATTTTCAAAATTTTGGAAAAAAAATTTTCAAAATTTTGGAAAAAAAAAGTTTTCAAAATTTTGGAAAAAAAAAAATTTCAAAATTTTGGAAAAAAATTTTTCAAATTTTTGAAAAAAAAATTTTCAAAAATTTTTGGAAAAAAAATTTTCAAAATTTTTGGAAAAAAAAATTTTCAAAATTTTTTGAAAAAAAAAAATTTCAAAATTTTGGAAAAAAATTTTTCAAAATTTTGGAAAAAAAAAAATTTTCAAAATTTTTTGGAAAAAATAAAATTTTCAAAAAAGATTTTTCAAAAAAAATTTCAAATTTTTGGAAAAAAAAATTTTCGAAATTTTTGGAAAAAAAAAATTTTCAAAATTTTTGGAAAAAAAAAAATTTTCAAAATTTTGGAAAAAAAAATTTTCAAAATTTTTGAAAAAAAAATTAAAAAGTCTTTCAAAAAAAAAATAATTCAAAAAATTTTTAAAATTTTGAAAAAAAAATTTTCAAAATTTTTGGAAAAAAATTTCTAAAATTAACAAATTTTCGAAAAAAAATTTTCAATTTAAAATTTGGAAAAAAAATTTTCAAAATTTTGGAAAAAAAAAAAAAAAAAAAAATTTTGGAAAAAAAATTTTAGAAAATTTTTGGAAAAAAAAAAATTTTCAAAATTTTAGGAAAAAAATTTTTAAAATTTTTTTGGAAAAAAAAAAAAATTTTTATTTTTGAAAAAAAAAATTTTCAAAATTTTGGAAAAAAAAAAGTTTCAAATTTTAGGATTTATAAAAAAATTTTTTAAAATTTTGAAAAAAGGATTTTCAAAAAGATTTTGAAAAAAAAATTTTTCAAAGTTTTGAAAAAAAAAAATTTTCAAAATTTTTGGAAAAAAAAACAAGGTTTCAAAAATTTTCAAAACTTCAAAAATTTTTCAAAGGACTTTGGAAAAAATAAAAAATTTTTCAAGGATTTAAAAAAATTTTAAAAAAGGTTGGAAAAATTTTGGAAAAAGTAAAAAATTTTGAAATTTTCAAAATTTTGAAAAAAAAAAGAATTTTCTTAAATTAAAAAAAAAAATATGTTCAAAATTTTGAAAAAATTTTTTCAAAAATTTTGGAAAGATTTATTTCAAAATTTGGAAAAAAAAATTTTTTTAAAAAATGTTGGAAATTTTTCCAAATTTTGAAAATTTTTCCAAAAATTTTTCAATATTTTGGAAAAAAAAATTTTTAATTTTTGGAAAAAAAA
>JAEIFR010000613.1:0-53223 GCA_018904105.1 Zaprionus tsacasi | reverse complement strand
AAAAAAAAAAATTTTCGGGAAAAAAATTTTGAAAAAAAAAAAAATGTTCAAATTTTTGGAAAAAAAAAAATTTTCAAAATTTTGGAAAAAAATTATTCAAAAATTTTGGAAAAAAAAATTTTCAAAAATTTTCGAAAAAAAATTTTAAAATTTTGGAAAAAACAATTTTCAAAATTTTGGAAAAAAGGACTAAAAAAAAAAAAGATTTTTGAAAACAACTTTTTAAAATTTTTGGAAAAAAAAATAAGAATTTTGAAAAACAAATTTCCGAAAAACTTTTGGATAAAAATGTTTTCAAAAATTTTGAAAAAAAGGGAAAATATTTTCAAAATTTTGGAAAAAAAAAGTTTTCAAATTTTGGAAAAAAAAAAATTCTTGGAAAAAAGATTTTTTTGGAAAAAAAAATTTTCAAAATTTTGGAAAAAAAAAAATTTTCAAAATTTTGGAAAAAAAAAAAAAAAATTTAAAATTTTTGGAAAAAAAATTTTCAAAATTTTGGAAAAAAAATTTTCAAAGATTTTTTGGAAAAAAAAATTTTCAAAAATTTTGGAAAAAAAAAATTTTCAAAAAAATTTTGGAAAAAAAAACATAAAGAAAAAAAAATTTTGGAAAAAATCAAAATTTTTGGAAAAAAAAAGTTTTTTCAAAATTTTGGAAAAAAAAATTTTCAAAAGTTTTGGAAAAAAAGGATTTTTCAAAATTTTGGAAAAAAAAAAAATTTTTAAAATTTTGGAAAAAAGTTTTCAAAATTTTGGAAAAAAAAATTTTCAAAATTCTTGGAAAAAAAATGGTTGAAAGTTTTGCAAGAAAATTTTGGAAAAAAAAATTTTTCAAAAAAATTTTGGAAAAAAAAATTTAATTTTGGAAAAAAATTTTGGAAAAAAAAATTTTTAAAATTTTCGGAAAAAAAATTTTCAAAATTTTTGGAAAAAAAAATTTTCAAAAAAATTTTGAAAAAGAGATTTTCAAAATTTTGGAAAAAAAAAAATTTTCAAAATTTTGGAAAAAAAAATTTTCAAAATTTTTGGAAAAAAAAATTTTTCAAAATTTTGGAAAAAAAAAAAGTTTTTCAAAATTTTTTGAAAAAAAAAAAATGTTCAAAAATTTTGGAAAAAAAAGTTTTCAAAATTTTGGAAAAAAATTTTCAAAATTTTGGAAAAAAAAATTTTCAAAATTTTGGAAAAAAAATTTTCAAAATTTTGGAAAAAAGAAAATTTTTCAAAATTTTTGAAAAAAAAGTTTTTCAAAATTTTGGAAAAAAAATTTTCAAAATTTTAAAAATTTTCAAAAAAAAAATTTTCAAAATTTTGGAAAAAAAAATTTTCAAAATTTTGGAAAAAAAAATTTTTCAAAATTTTTGGAAAAAAAAATTTTCAAAATTTTGGAAAAAAAATTCAAAATTTTTGAAAAAAAAAATTTTCAAAATTTTTGGAAAAAAAAAATTTTGGAAAAAAATTTTTGGAAAAAAAATTTTCAAAATTTTGGAAAAAATAAATAAAATTTTGGAAAAAAAATTTTCAAAATTTTTGGAAAAAAAAATTTTCAAAATTTTGGAAAAAAAATTTGGAAAAAAAATTTTTAAAATTTTGGAAAAAAAAATTTTTAAGATTTATTTATTTAAAAATTTAAGAATAAAAAATTTCAAAAAAAAAAAATTTTTCAAAATTTTGGAAAAAAAAAAATTTTCAAAAATTAAAAAAAAAATTTTCAAAATTTTGGAAAAAAAAATTTCAAAATTTTGGAAAAAAAAGTTTTCAAAATTTTTGGAAAAAAAAAAATTTTCAAAATTTTTGGAAAAAAAAATTTTCAAAATTTTGGAAAAAAAAATTTTCAAAATTTTGGAAAAAAAAAAATTTTTCAAAAAATTTTTTTAAAAAAAAAAAAAAAAAAATTTCAAAATTTTGGAAAAAAATTTTTCAAAATTTTGGAAAAAAAAAATTTTCAAAATTTTGGAAAAAAAAAAAATTTCAAAATTTTGGAAAAAAAAAAATTTTCAAAATTTTGGAAAAAAAAATTTTCAAAATTTTTAAAAAAAAAATTTTCAAAAATTAAAAAAAAAAATTTTCAAAATTTTGGAAAAAAAAATTTTCAAAAAAAAAAAATTTTGAAAAAAAAGAAAAAAATTTTCAAATTTTTGGAAAAAAAATTTTCAAAATTTTGAAAAAAAAATTCAAAATTTTTGGAAAAAAAATTTTCAAAATTTTTGGAAAAAAAAATTTTCAAAATTTTGGAAAAAAAAATTTTTCAAAATTTTGGAAAAAAAAAAAAATTTCAAAATTTTTGGAAAAAAAAAATTTCAAAATTTTTGAAAAAAAATTTTTCAAAAATTTTTCAAAAAATTTTGAAAAAAAAAAATAAAAAATTTTGGAAAAAAAAATTTTCAAAAAAAAAAAATTTAAAAAAAAAAAAATTTCAAAATTTTTGGAAAAAAAAATTTTTCAAAATTTTTGAAAAAATTTTTCAAAAAAAAAATTTTGGAAAAAAATTTTCAAAATTTTGGAAAAAAATTTTCAAAAATTTTGGAAAAAAAAAAAATTTTCAAAATTTTTGGAAAAAAAAAATTTTCAAAAAAAAAAAATTGAAAAAAAAAAATTTTCAAAATTTTGAAAAAAAATTTTCAAAATTTTGGAAAAAAAAATTTTCAAAATTTTTTGGAAAAAAAAATTTTCAAAATTTTGGAAAAAAAAATTTTCAAAATTTTGGAAAAAAAAAATTTTCAAAAATTTTGGAAAAAAAAATTTTCAAAATTTTGGAAAAAAAAAAATTTTGGAAAAAAAATTTTCAAAATTTTGGAAAAAAAAAAAATTTTTGGAAAAAAAAAATTTTTCAAAATTTTGGAAAAAAAAATTTTCAAAATTTTTGGAAAAAAAAAAAAAAAAATTTTGGAAAAAAAAATTTTTCAAAATTTTTGGAAAAAAAAAATTTTCAAAAATTTTGGAAAAAAAAATTTTCAAAATTTTTGAAAAAAAAAAAAAAAAAAATTTTGGAAAAAAAAAAAAAAAAATTTTGGAAAAAAAAATTTTTCAAATTTTGAAAAAAAAAAAAAAAAAAAAAAAAAAATTGGAAAAAAATTTCAAAAAAAAAAAAATTCAACAAAATTTTTGGAAAAAAAAATTTTCAAAATTTTGGAAAAAAAAAATTTTCAAAATTTTTGGAAAAAAAAATTTCAAAATTTTTGGAAAAAAAAAATTTTCAAAATTTTGGAAAAAAAAATTTTCAAAATTTTGGAAAAAAAAAAATTTTCAAAAATTTTGGAAAAAAAAAAAATTTTTGGAAAAAAAAATTTTCAAAATTTTTGGAAAAAAAAAATTTCAAAATTTTGGAAAAAAAAATTTTCAAAATTTTGGAAAAAAAAAATTTTCAAAATTTTGGAAAAAAAAAAAATTTTCAAAATTTTTGGAAAAAAATTTTCAAAATTTTGGAAAAAAAAAAAAAAAAAATTTTCAAAATTTTGGAAAAAAAAAAATTTCAAAAATTTTGGAAAAAAAAATTTTCAAAAAATTTTGGAAAAAAATTTTTTAAATTTTGGAAAAAAAAAAAAATTTTGGAAAAAAATTTTTCAAAATTTTGGAAAAAAAAATTTTCAAAATTTTGGAAAAAAAAAAATTTCAAAATTTTGGAAAAAAAAATTTTCAAAATTTTTTGGAAAAAAAAATTTTCAAAATTTTTGGAAAAAAAAAAAAATTTTCAAAATTTTGGAAAAAAAAAAATTTTTGGAAAAAAATTTTTTGGAAAAAAAAAATTTTTCAAAAATTTTGGAAAAAAAAAATTTTCAAAAATTTTTGGAAAAAAAAATTTTCAAAATTTTGGAAAAAAAAAAATTTTCAAAATTTTGGAAAAAAAAATTTTCAAAATTTTGGAAAAAAAATTTTAAAAATTTTGGAAAAAAAAAATTTTGGAAAAAAAAAAATTTTCAAAATTTTGGAAAAAAAATTTTTCAAAATTTTGGAAAAAAAAAAAAAAATTTTGGAAAAAAAAAAAAAAAAAAAATTTCAAAATTTTGGAAAAAAAAAAATTTTGAAAAAAAAAAAAATTTTGGAAAAAAAAAATTTTCAAAATTTTGAAAAAAAAAAAAATTCAAATTTTTGGAAAAAAAAATTTTCAAAATTTTGGAAAAAAAAAAATTTTCAAAAAAAAAATTTTGAAAAAAAAAAAAATTTTCAAAATTTTGGAAAAAAAAATTTTCAAAATTTTGGAAAAAAAAATTTTCAAAAATTTTCGAAAAAAAAAATTTTGAAAAAAAAAAATTTTCAAAATTTTTGAAAAAAAAAAAAATTTTCAAAATTTTGGAAAAAAAAATTTTCAAATTTTTGGAAAAAATTTTCAAAAATTTTGGAAAAAAAAAATTTTCAAAATTTTGAAAAAAAAAAATTTTTTAAAATTTTTGGAAAAAAAAAATGATTCAAAATTTTGGAAAAAAATTTTCAAAATTTTTGAAAAAAAAAAAAAACATTCAAAATTTTGAAAAAAAAAATTTTTCAAAATTTTTAAACTTTTTCAAAAAAAAAAAAATTTTTGGAAAAAAAAAAATTTTCAAAATTTTTGGAAAAAAAAAAATTTTCAAAATTTTGGAAAAAAATTTTCAAAATTTTGGAAAAAAAAAAATTTCAAAATTTTTGAAAAAAAAATTTTCAAAATTTTTGAAAAAAAAATTTTCAAAATTTTGAAAAAAAAAAATTTTTCAAAATTTTTGGAAAAAAAAAAATTTGGAAAAAATTTAAAATTTTTGTAAAAAAAAAAAAATTTTCAAAATTTTTCAAAATTTTTAAAAAAAAAAATTTTCAAAATTTTTGGAAAAAAAAATTTTCAAAATTTTGGAAAAAAAAAATTTTCAAAATTTTGAAAAAAAAATTTTCAAAAATTTTGAAAAAAAAAAAAAAATTTTGGAAAAAATTTAAAAAAAAAAAAAAATTTCAAAATTTTTGAAACAAAAAATTTTCAAAATTTTTGGAAAAAAAAATTTTCAAAATTTTTGGAAAAAAAAAATTTCAAAATTTTGGAAAAAAAATTTTTCAAAATTTTTGGAAAAAAAAAATTTCAAAAAAAAAAAAAATTTTTGGAAAAAAAAATTTTCAAAAAAATTTTTGGAAAAAAAAAAATTTTCAAAATTTTTTTGGAAAAAAATTTTCAAAATTTTGGAAAAAAAAATTTTCAAAATTTTTGAAGAAAAAAAAAAATTTTCAAAATTTTTGAAAAAAAAAAAAATTTCAAAAATTTTGGAAAAAAAAATTTCAAAAATTTTGGAAAAAAATTTTCAAAATTTTCAAAAAAAAAAAATTTTCAAAATTTTTGGAAAAAAAAAATTTTCAAAAATTTTCAAAATTTTGGAAAAAAAAATTTTCAAAATTTTTGAAAAAAAAATTTTCAAAATTTTGGAAAAAAAAATTTTCAAAATTTTGGAAAAAAAAATTTTTCAAAATTTTGGAAAAAAAAAAAATTTTTCAAAAATTTTGGAAAAAAAATTTTCAAAATTTTTGAAAGAAAAAAAAAAATTTTCAAAATTTTTGGAAAAAAAAATTTTCAAAATTTTGGAAAAAAAAAAATTTTCAAAATTTTGGAAAAAATTTTTCAAAAATTTTTAAAAAAAAAATTTTTCAAAAATTTTGGAAAAAAAAAAAATTTTCAAAATTTTGGAAAAAAATCTAAGTTTTGGAAAAAATTTTTCAAGAAAAAAAATTTTCAAAAATTTTGAAAAAAAAAAACAAAATTTTTTGGAAAAAAAAAATTTTCAAAAAAATTTTTCAAAATTTTGAAAATTTAAAAAAAATTTTCAAAAATTTTGAAAAAAAAATTTTCTAAAGGATTTTGGAAAAAAAAATTTTCAAAATTTTTGGAAAAAAAAAAAATTTCAAAATTTTGGAAAAAAATTTTGAAAAAAAAAAATTTTCAAAATTTTTTTTCAAAATTTTGGAAAAAAAATTTTTGGAAAAAAAAAATTTCAAAAATTTTGGAAAAAAAAAAAAAAATTTTCAAGAAAAAAATCAAAAAATTTTCAAAATTTTGGAAAAAAATTTTCAAAATTTTGGAAAAAAAAAATTTCAAAATTTTTGAAAAAAAAAATTTTCAAAATTTTTTGGAAAAAAAAATTTTCAAAATTTTGGAAAAAATTTTCAAAAATTTTGGAAAAAAAAATTTTCAAAATTTTGGAAAAAAAATTTTTCAAAATTTTGGAAAAAAAAAAAAATTTTCAAAAATTTTGGAAAAAAAAATTTCAAAATTTTGGAAAAAAAAATTTTCAAAAATTTTGGGAAAAAAAAATTTTCAAAAATTTTCAATGGAAAAAAATTTTCAAGAACAAAAAATTTTTGAAAAAAAAATTTTCAAAAAATTTTGAAAAAAAAAAAATTTTCAAAATTTTGGAAAAAAAAATTTTTGAAAATTTTGAAAAAAAAAAATTTTCAAAATTTTGGAAAAAAAAAAATTTTCAAAATTTTTGAAAAAAAAATTTTCAAAATTTTGGAAAAAAAAATTTTCAAAATTTTGGAAAAAAAAAATTTTCAAAATTTTGGAAAAAAAAATTTTTCAAAATTTTGGAAAAAAAAATTTTCGAAATTTTTGGAAAAAAAAATTTTCAAAATTTTGGAAAAAAAAAAATTTTCAAAATTTTTTTAAAAATTCAAAAAAATTTTCAAAATTTTTGGAAAAAAAAATTTTCAAAATTTTGGAAAAAAAAATTTTTCAAAATTTTGGAAAAAAAAATTTTCAAAATTTTTGGAAAAAAAAAAAATTCAAAATTTTGGAAAAAAAAAAAATTTTTGAAAAAAAAATTTTTTAAATTTTTGGAAAAAAAATTTTCAAAATTTTGAAAAAAAAAATTTTCAAAATTTTTGAAAAAAAAAAAAATTTCAAAATTTTTGGGAAAAAAAAATTTCAAAAAAAAAAATTTTCAAAATTTTGGAAAAAAAAGTTACTAAAGATTTTGGAAAAAAAAAATTTTCAAAATTTTGGAAAAAAAAAATTTTTCAAAATTTTCAAAAATTCAAAAATTTTCAATAAAAAATTTTTTGGAAAAAAAAATTTCAAAAATTTTGGAAAAAAAAAAATTTTCAAAATTTTGGAAAAAAAAATTTTCAAAATTTTGAAAAAAAATTTTCAAAATTTTGAAAAAAAAAAAAATTTTCAAAAATTTTGGAAAAAAAAAAAATTTTGAAAAAAAAATTTCAAAATTTTGGAAAAAAAAAAATTTTTAAAATTTTTGGAAAAAAAAATTTTCAAAAATTTTTTGGAAAAAAAAATTTCAAAATTTTGGAAAAAAAAATTTTTCAAAATTTTGGAAAAAAAATTTTCAAAATTTTGGAAAAAAATTTTTCAAAAAAATTGAAAAAAAATTTGGAAATTTTCAAAAATTTTGGAAAAAAATGTTTGGAAAAAAAAAATTTCAAAATTTGGGAAAAAAAATTTTAAAAATTTTGAAGAAAAAAAAAAATTTCAAAATTTTGGAAAAAAAAATTTTTAAAAATTTTGGAAAAAAAAATTTCAAAAATTTTTGGGAAAACAAAAAATTTTCAAAAATTTTGGAAATCAAAATTTTTCAAAAATTTTTGAAAAAAAAATTTTCAAAATTTTGGAAAAAAAAATTTTCAAAATTTTGGAAAAAAAAATGTTTTCAAAATTTTGGAAAAAAAAAAAATTTTCAAAATTTTTGGAAAAAAATTTTCAAAACTTCAAAAAAATTTTCAAGATTTAAAAAAATTCAAAAAATTCGGATAAAAATTTTGGAAAAAAAAAGTTTTCAAAATTTTTAGAAAAAAAAATTTTTCAAAATTTTGGAAAAAAAAATTTTCAAAATTTTTGGAAAAAAAAAGTTTTCAAAAAATTTTGGAAAAAAAAATTTTGGAAAAAAAAATTTACTGAAAAAATTTTCAAAAAAATTTTCAAAATTTTGAAAAAAAAATCAAAAAAATTTCAAAATTTTGGAAAAAAAAAAATTTTCAAAATTTTGGAAAAAAATTTTCAAAAAAAATTTTTCAAAAATTTTCAAAAAAAAAAAATTTTGGAAAAAAAATTTTTCAAAAAAATTTTCAAAATTTTTGGAAAAAAAAAAAATTTCAAAAAAAAAAAAAAAAAATTTCAAAAAATTTTGGAAAAAAAAATTTTCAAAATTTTTGGAAAAAAAAAAATTTTCAAAATTTTTGGAAAAAAAAAAATTTTCAAAAATTTTTGGAAAAAAAATTTTCAAAATTTTGGAAAAAAAAAAATTTTTCAAAAAAAATTTCAAAATTTTGGAAAAAAAAAAATCAAAATTTTGGAAAAAAAAAATTTTTTCAAAATTTTGGAAAAAAAAAAAAATTTTCAAAATTTTGGAAAAAAAAAAATTTTCAAAATTTTGGAAAAAAAAAAATTTCAAAATTTTTGAAAAAAAAATTTTCAAAATTTTGGAAAAAAAAAAATTTTCAAAATTTTGGAAAAAAAAAAATTTTAAAATTTTGAAAAAAAAAAATAAAATTTTTGGAAAAAAATTTTTCAAAAATTTTGGAAAAAAAAATTTTCAAAAAATTTGGAAAAAAAAAATTTTCAAAATTTTTGGAAAAAAAAAAACAAAATTTTTGAAAAAAAAAAATTTTGGAAAAAAAAAAAAAAAAAAAAAAAAAAATTTTCAAAATTTTGAAAAAAAAAAAAAAATTCAAATTTTTGGAAAAAAAAAAAATTTCAAAATTTTGGAAAAAAAAAAATTTTCAAAAAAAAAAAAAAAAAAAATTTTTCAAAATTTTGGAAAAAAAAAATTTTCAAAAAAATTTTTGAAAAAAAAAAAAATTTTCAAAATTTTTGGAAAAAAAAAATTTTCAAAATTTTTTTGGAAAAAAATTTTTAAAATTTTGGAAAAAAAATTTTCAAAAAATTTTGGAAAAAAAAATTTTCAAAATTTTTTGGAAAAAAAAAAATTCAAAATTTTGGAAAAAAAAAAAAAAAAAAAAAAATTTTTGCAAAAAAAAATTTCAAAAATTTTGAAAAAAAAAAAAAATTTCAAAAAAATTTGGAAAAATTTTTCAAAATTTTGGAAAAAAAAATTTTCAAAAATTTTCAAAAAAAAAAAAAAAAATTTTCAAAAATTTTTGAAAAAAAAATTTTCAAAAAATTTTGGAAAAAAAAATTTCAAAATTTTTTGGAAAAAAAAAATTTTCAAAATTTTTGGAAAAAAAAAATTTTCAAAAAAAAAAAAAAAATTTTTCAAAATTTTGGAAAAAAAAATTTTCAAAATTTTGAAAAAAAAAAAAAAATTTTCAAAATTTTGGAAAAAAAAATTTTTCAAAATTTTGGAAAAAAAAAAATCAAAATTTTGGAAAAAAAAATTTTCAAAATTTTGGAAAAAAAAAATTTTCAAAAAATTTTGGAAAAAATTTTCAAAATTTTGGAAAAAAAAAAAAAAAAAATTTTCAAAAAAAAATTTTGGAAAAAAAAAAATTTTGGAAAAAAAAATTTTCAAAAAAAAAAAAAAAATTTCAAAAAATTTTGAAAAAAAAAAAAAAATTTTTTCAAAAAATTTTTTAAAAAAATTTTGGAAAAAAATTTTCAAAATTTTTGGAAAAAAAAAAATTTTCAAAAAAAAAAAAAAATTTTCAAAATTTTGGAAAAAAAAATTTTCAAATTTTTGGAAAAAAAAATTTTTCAAATTTTGGAAAAAAAATTTTCAAAATTTTGGAAAAAAAATTTTTCAAAATTTTTGGAAAAAAAAAATTTCAAAATTTTTGGAAAAAAAAAAAAATTTTTTCAAAAAAAAAAAAAAAAAAAAAAAAAAAAAAAAATTTCAAAATTTTTGGAAAAAAAAAAATTTTTCAAAAAATTTGGAAAAAAAAAAATAAAAAATTTTTTGGAAAAAAAAATTTTCAAAATTTTTGGAAAAAAAAAAATTTTCAAAATTTTTGGAAAAAAAAAATTTTCAAAAAATTTTGAAAAAAAAAAAAAAAAATTTTGGAAAAAAAAAATTTTCAAAAATTTTAAAAAAAAAAAAATTTTTTGGAAAAAAAAATTTTTCAAAATTTTTTGGAAAAAAAAAAAAAAAATTTCAAAATTTTTGGAAAAAAAAAAATTTTTTCAAAATTTTTGGAAAAAAAAAAATTTCAAAATTTTTGAAAAAAATTTTCAAAATTTTGGAAAAAAAATTTTCAAAATTTTTGGAAAAAAAAAATTTCAAAATTTTGAAAAAAAAAAAAAAAAAATTTTGGAAAAAAAAATTTTCAAAATTTTTGGAAAAAAAAAAAATTTTCAAAATTTTGGAAAAAAAAAATTTTCAAAATTTTGGAAAAAAAAATTTTGGAAAAAAATTTTCAAAATAAAAAAAAAAAAAACAATTTCAAAAGATTTTGAAAAAAAATATTTGTAAAATTTTGAAAAAAAAGTTTTCAAAATTTTGGAAAAAAAAATTTCAAAAAATTTTGGAAAAAAAAAAAAATTTCAAAAAAAAAAAGAAAAAAAAAAAAAAAAAAAAAAAATTTTGAAAAAAATTTTTCAAAAAAAAAAAAATTTTCAAAATTTTTGGAAAAAAAAAAAAAAAAAAAATTCAAAAAAAAAAATTTTCAAAATTTTGAAAAAAAAATTTTTCAAAATTTTTGGAAAAAAATTTTGGAAAAAAAAATTTTCAAAAAAAATTTTGAAAAAAAAAAAAAAATTTTCAAAATTTTTGGAAAAAAATTTTCAAAATTTTGGAAAAAAAAGTTTTTTCAAAATTTTGAAAAAATTTTCAAAAAATTTTGGAAAAAAAAAAAATTTTTAAATTTTGGAAAAAAAAAATTTTTCAAAAAATTTTGGAAAAAAAAATTTTCAAAATTTTGGAAAAAAAAAAAATTTCAAAATTTTTGGAAAAAAAAATTTTCAAAAAAAAAAAAAAAAAAAATTTTGGAAAAAAAAAAAAATAAAATTTTGGAAAAAAAAAAAATTTTGGAAAAAAAAAAAATTTTGGAAAAAAAATTTAAAATTTTTGAAAAAAAAAAAATTTCAAAATTTTTGGAAAAAAAAAAAATTTTAAAAATTTTGGAAAAAAATTTTCAAAATTTTGGAAAAAAAATTATTTTGGAAAAAAATTTTTCAAAATTTTGGAAAAAAAAAAAAAAAATTTTGGAAAAAAAGAAAAAAATTTTTTGGAATTTTGGAAAAAAAATTTTCAAAATTTTGGAAAAAAAAAAACAAAAAATTTTCGAAAAAAAATTTTCAAAATTTTCAAAATTTTGAAAAAAAAAAAAAATTTTCAAAATTTTGGAAAAAAAAAAAAATTTTTAATTTTTAAAAAAAAAAATTTTAAAATTTTGGAAAAAAAAACTCAAAAATTTTGGAAAAAAAAATTTTTTGGAAAAAAAATTTTTCAAAATTTTTGAAAAAAAAAATTTTCAAAAAAATAAAAAAAAAAAATTTTCAAAATTTTGGAAAAAAATTTTCAAAAATTTTGGAAAAAAAAAATTTCAAAATTTTTGAAAAAAAAAAAAAAAATTTTGGAAAAAAAAATTTTTCAAATTTTGAAAAAAAAAATTTTCAAAAATTTTTGGAAAAAAAAAAATTTCAAAATTTTGGAAAAAAAAAAAATTTTTAAAAAATTTTGGAAAAAAAAAAATTTTGGAAAAAAATATTAAAAAAAAAAAAAAAATTTTGAAAAAAAAAAAAAATTTCAAAATTTTTGGAAAAAAAATTTTCAAAATTTTTGGAAAAAAAATTTTCAAAAATTAAAAAAAAAATAAAAAAAATTTTGGAAATTTTTGGAAAAAAAAAAAAAAATTTTTCAAAATTTGGGAAAAAAAATTTTCAAAAATTTTTGAAAAAAAAATTTTCAAAATTTTTGAAAAAAAAAATTTTCAAAAAATAAAAAAAATTTCAAAATTTTGGAAAAAAGAGGTTTTTCAAAATTTTTGGAAAAAAAAAAAAAAATTTCAAAATAAAAAAAATTTTCAAAATTTTGGAAAAAAAAAAAAAAAATTTTGGAAAAAAAATTTCAAAATTTAAAAAAAAAATTTTCAAAAAAAAAAAAAATTTTCAAAATTTTTGGAAAAAAAAATTTTCAAAATTTTGGAAAAAAAATTTTCAAAATTTTTGAAAAAAAATTTTCAAAATTTTGAAAAAAAAAAATTTTAAAATTTTTGGAAAAAAAAAATTTTCAAAATTTTGGAAAAAATTTTCAAAAAAAAATTCAAAAAATTTTTGAAAAAGTGGAAAAAAATTTTCAAATTTTGGAAAAAAAAAAAAAAAAAAAATTTCAAAATTTTTGAAAAAAAAAATTTTCAAAATTTTGGAAAAAAAAAATTTTCAAAATTTTTTGAAAAAAAAAAATTTTTCAAAAATTTTGGAAAAAAAAATTTTCAAAATTTTTGGAAAAAAAAATTTTCAAAATTTTGGAAAAAAAAATATAAATTTTTGGAAAAAAAATTTTCAAAATTTTTGAAAAAAAATTTTCAAAATTTTTGGAAAAAAAAATTTTCAAAAATTTTTGGAAAAAAAAATTCAAAATTTTTGAAAAAAAAAAAATTTTTCAAATTTTTGGAAAAAAAATTTTCAAATTTTGGAAAAAAAAAAAAAAAATTTCAAAATTTTTTAAAAAAAATTTTCAAAATTTTGGAAAAAAAAAAATTTTCAAAATTTTGAAAAAAAAAAAAATTTTTCAAAAAAAAAAATTTTCGATTTTGGAAAAAAATTTTCAAAATTTTTGGAAAAAAAAATTTTCAAAATTTTTAAAAAAATAATTTTCAAAATTTTGGAAAAAAAATTTTTTTAAAATTTTTGAAAAAAATTTTCAAAAAAAAAAAAAAATTTTGGAAAAAAAATTTTTCAAAATTTTGGAAAAAAAATTAAATTTTTAAAAAAAAAAAATTTTTTGGAAAAAAAAATATTTTCAAAATTTTGGAAAAAAAAATTTTCAAAATTTTTGAAAAAAAAAATTTTCAAAATTTTGGAAAAAAAATTTCAAAAATTTTGGAAAAAAAAATTTTGGAAAAAAATTTTAAAATTTTGGAAAAAAAATTTTTTCAAAATTTTTGGAAAAAAAAAAATTTTCAAAATTTTGGAAAAAAATTTTCAAAATTTTGAAAAAAAAATTTTCAAAGTTTTGGAAAAAAAAATTTTCAAAATTTTGGAAAAAAAAATTTTCAAAATTTTTTGGGAAAAAAATTATAAAAATTTTTTTGAAAAAAAAAATTTTCAAAATTTTTGGAAAAAAAAAAATTTTCAAAAAAAAAAAAAAATTTTCAAAATTTTGGAATAAACGAAAATTTTTTCAAAAAAAATTTTCGAAAAAAATTTTGGAAAAAATTTTTTTTTGAAAAAAAACAAAAATTTTTGAAAAAAAAAAAAAATTTGGAAAAAAAATTTTCAAAAATTTTTGAAAAAAAAAAATTTTCAAAATTTTGGAAAAAAAAATTTTCAAAAATTTTGGAAAAAAAAATTTTCAAAATTTTGGAAAAAAAAAAATTTTTCAAAAAATTTTGAAAAAAAAAATTTTCAAATTTTTGGAAAAAAAAAAATTTTTTGAAAAAAATTTTCAAAATTTAAAAAAAAATCAAAATTTTGAAAAAAAAAAAATTTTTGAAAAATTTTAAAAAAAAAAAAATTCAAAATTTTGAAAAAAATTTCAAAAATTTTTGAAAAATTCAAAATTTTGAAAAAAAATTTCAAAATTTTGAAAAAAAATTTTCAAAATTTTTTGAAAAAAAAATTTTCAAAATTTTGGAAAAAAATTTTCAAATGAATGAAAATTTTATCAAAATTTTTGGAAAAATTTTCAAAAATTTTCTTTCAAAATTTTTGGAAAATTTTTGAAAAATTGAAAAATTTTCAAAATTTTGGAAAAAAATTTTTCAAAATTTTGGAAAAATAAAATCAAAAATTTTCAAAATTTTGAAAAAAATTTTTGAATTTTGGCACATTTCAAAATTTTTGGAAAAAAATTTTTAAATTTTTGGAAAAAAATTTGGAAAAATTTTGAAAAAAAATTAAAATTTTGGAAAAAACTTTCAAAATTTTGGAAAAAAAATTTTTCAAAATTTTGAAAAAAAATTTCAAAATTTTTGAAAAAAATTTTCAAAATTTTTGGAAAAACTTTCAAAAATTTTGAAAAAATTTTCAAAAATTTTGAAAACAAAAATTTTGGAAAAAATTTTGGAACTAAAATTTTCAAAATTTTTGAAAAAATTTTCAAAATTTTTGGAATTTGAAAAAAATTTTCAAAAATTTTGAAAAAAAAAATTTTTCAAAAATTTTCAAAATTCAAAAAATTTTCAATAATTTGAAACAAAAAATTTTGAAAATTTTAAAAATTTTGGAAATAAATTTTCAAAAATTTGTAAAAAAAAATTTTGAAAATTTTGGAAAAAATTTTCAAAAATTTTGAAAAAATTTTCAAAATTTTGAAAAAAAAATTTTCAAAATTTTGGAAAAAAATTTTCAAAAATTTTTGAAAAAAAAAAAAACTTTTCAAAATTTTTGAAAAAAAATTTTTCAAAATTTTGGAAAAAAAATTTTCAAAATTTTGGAAAAAAAATTTTCAAAATTTTGAAAAAAAAAAAAATTTCTGAAAAAAAATTTTCAAAATTTTTGGAAAAAAAATTTTCAAAATTTGAAAACACTTTTGAAAAAAAAAAAAGATTTTCAAAAATTTCAAAAAATTTTCAAAATTTTGGAAAAAAGTTCTCAAAGATTTTGAAAAATTTTTCAAAATTTTAAAAATTTTGAAAAAGAAAATTCTTGGAAAAAGAAATTTTTCAAAATTTTTGGAAAAAAAAAATTTTGGAAAAAATTTTTGGAAAAAAATTTCTCAAAAAATTTTTGAAAAAAATTTTTCAAAATTTTGAAAAAAAAGTTTCAAGGTGGAAAAAAATTTCACTAAATTTTGGAAAAAAAAAGATTTTCAAAATTTTGAAAAATTTTCAAATTTGAAGAATCAGAAAACTTTTAACTTTGGAAAAAAGTTTTCCAAAATTTTTGGAGAATTTTGGAAATGTTTGAAAAAAAATTTTCAAAAATTTTTGAAAAAAAAAAGTACCTGAAAAAATTTGGAAAAAAAAATTTTCAAAAAAATTTTCAAAATTTTGGAAAAAAATTTTCAAAATTTTTGGAAAAAAAAATTTTCAAAAAAAATTTTCAAAACTCAAAAATTTTGGAAATTTAAAAATCAGTTCCAAAATTTTTGAAAAAAAAATTTCAAATTTTTGAAAAAAATTTTCAATCTTGAAAAAAGTTATTCAAAGGTTTGTGGGAAAAAAATTTTCAAAATTTTTTGGAAAAAAAAATTATAACTTTTGGAGCAAAAATTTTTCAGTTAAGATTACAACTTTGAAATTTTCAAATTTTTGAAAAAAAAAAATTTAAAATTTTTTAGGAAAAAAAAAATTTTCAAAAATTTTGGAAAAAAATTCTTCAAAAAAAATTTTTCAAAATTTGGAAAAAATTTTCAAAATTTTGAAAAAAAAAAATTTTGAAAAAATTTTCAAAAATTTTTTCAAAAAATTTGAAAAAAAATTTTTAAAAATTTTGGAAAAAAAAAAAAATTTCAAAAAATTTTGAAAAAAAAAAATTATCAAAAATTTTGGAAAAAAAAATTTTTAAATTTTTGAAAAATTTTTAAATTTTGGGAAAAAAATTTTTCAAAATTTTTGAAAAAAAAATTTCAAAATTTTGGAAAAAAAAAATTTTTTCAAAATTTTGGAAAAATTTTTCAAAATTTTTTGAAAAAAAATTTTCAAAATTTTGAAAAAAATTTTCAAAAATTTTGGAAAAAAAAAATTTTGAAAATTTCGAAAAATTTTTAAAAAATTTTGGAAAAAAAATTTTGAAAAATTTTTCAAAATTTTGGAAAAATTTAATTTTGAAAAAAAAAATTTTCAAAATTTTGGAAAAAAAAATTTTAAAAATTTTGGAAAAAAAAAAAATTTTTCAAAATTTTGGAAAAAAATTTTCAAAAATTTTGAAAAAAATTTTTCAGAATTTTTGAAAAAAAAAAATTTTCAAAAAAAAAAAAACCTTTAAAATTTTGAAAAAAAAATTTTAAAAAATTTTGAATTGAAAAAATTTTCAAAATTTTGGAAAAAAAAATTTTTTTCAAAATTTAAAAAAAAAAAAAAATTTGAAAAATTTTTGGAAAAAAAAAATTTCAAAAGGTTTGGAATAAAAAAAATTTTCAAAATTTAAAAATTTTAAAAAAAAAATTTTCAAAATTTTGAAAAAATTTTGAAAAAATTTTGAAAATTTTGAAAAAATTTTCAAAATTTTGGAAAAAAAATTTTTTAAATTTTTTGGAAAAAAAATTTTCAAAAATTTTGAAAAAAAAAATTTCAAAAATTTTGAAAAAAAAATTTTCAAAAATTTTGAAAAAAAAAATTTTTCAAAATTTTGGAAAAAAAAATTTTCAAAAAATTTTGGAAAAAAAAAATTTTCAAAATTTTTGAAAAATTTTAAAATTTTTTGAAAAAAAAAATTTTCAAAAAATTTTGGAAAAAAAAAATTTTTAAAAAAAATATTCAAAATTTTGGAAAAAAAAATTTTCAAAATTTTTGGAAAAAAAATTTGTTTGAAAAATTTTCAAAAATTTTGGAAAAAAAATTTTCAAAATTTTTAAAAAAAAAAACTTTATTCAAAAATTTTCAAAATTTGAAAAAAAATTTTTCGTTAAAAAAAAATTTTTCAAAATTTTGAAAAAAAATTCAAAATTTTTGAAAAAATTTTTCAAAATTTTGGAAAAAAAATTTCAAAAATTTTTTTGAAAAAAAAAATTTTCAAAATTTTTGAAAAAAATTTTCAAAATTTTGAAAAAAAAAATTTTAAAAATTTTTGAAAAAAAAAAATTTCAAAATTTTTGAAAAAAAAAATTTTTTGAAAAAAAAAATTTTCAAAATTTTTGGAAAAAAAAAATTTTCAAAAATTTTTGGAAAAAAAAAATTTTCAAAAAATTTTGAAAAAAAAATTTTCAAAAATTTTTGAAAAAAAAAAATTTTCAAAATTTTGGAAAAAAAAATTTCAAAAATTTTGGAAAAAATTTTTCAAAATTTTGAAAAAAAAAAAATTTTCAAAATTTTTGAAAAAAATTTTCAAAATTTTGGAAAAAAATTTTCAAAATTTTGGAAAAAAAATTTTTCAAAATTTTTGAAAAAAAAAAATTTCAAAAATTTTGGAAAAAAATTTTCAAAATTTTTGAAAAAAAAAAATTTTTGGAAAAAATTTAAAATTTTTGAAAAAAATTTTCAAAATTTTTGGGAAAAAAAAAAATTTTCAAAAATTTTCAAAATTTTGGAAAAAAAAATTTTCAAAATTTTTGGAAAAAAAATTTTCAAAATTTTGGAAAAAAAATTTTCAAAATTTTGGAAAAAAAAAAATTCAAAAAATTTTGAAAATTTTTGAAAAAAAAAAAATTTCAAAATTTTGGAAAAAAAAAATTTTCAAAAATTTTGGAAAAAAATTTTTAAAATTTTGAAAAAAAAAAAAAAAAAATTTTGGAAAAAAAAAAAATTTTGAAAAAAAAATTTTCAAAATTTTGGAAAAAAAAAAAAAAATTTTTTGAAAAAAAATTTTCAAAATTTTTGGAAAAAAATTTTCAAAAATTTTGGAAAAAAAATTTTCAAAAATT
This sequence comes from Zaprionus tsacasi, assembly GCA_018904105.1. Classification (NCBI taxonomy): domain Eukaryota; kingdom Metazoa; phylum Arthropoda; class Insecta; order Diptera; family Drosophilidae; genus Zaprionus; species Zaprionus tsacasi. The sequence continues at coordinate 35,690 of JAEIFR010000613.1, read as the reverse complement.
TTTGGAAAAAAAAATTTCAAAATTTTGAAAAAAATAAAAAATTTTTGATTAAAAAAAAAATTTTCAAAATTTTTGAAAACTTTTGAAAAAAAAAAAATTTTCAAAATTTTTGAAAAAAATTTTCAATCAAAATTTTGAAAAAATTTTTAAAAAAATTTTGGAAAAAAATTTCAAAATTTTGGAAAAAAAATTTTTCAAAATTTTGGAAAAAAAATTTTCAAAAATTTTGGAAAAAAAAAATTTTGAAAAAAAAATTTTCAAAATTTTGAAAAAAAATTTTCAAAATTTTTGGAAAAAAAAATTCAAAATTTTTGAAAAAAAATTTTCAAAAATTTTGGAAAAAAAAATTTTTTCAAAATTTTTGAAAAAAAAAATTTTCAAAATTTTTTGGAAAAAATTTTCAAAATTTTTTGAAAAAAAATTTTCAAAATTTTTGAAAAAAAAAAATTTTCAAAATTTTTGGAAAAAAATTTTTCAAAATTTTGGAAAAAAAAATTTTTAAAAAATTTTGGAAAAAAAAAATTTTCAAAATTTTGGAAAAAAATTTTTAAATTTTGGAAAAAAAAAATTTCAAAATTTTGTAAAAAAAAAATTTTGGAAAAAAGGATAAAATTTTGAAAAAAATTTTCAAAATTTTGAAAAAAATTTTCAAAATTTTGGAAAAAAAAAAATTTTCAAAATTTTTCAAAATTTTTGGAAAAAAAATTTTCAAAATTTTTGGAAAAAAAAAAATTTCAAAATTTTTGGAAAAAAAAATTTTTCAAAAAATTTTCAATAACTTCAAAAAATTTTCAAGACTTTAAAAAAAATTCAAAAAATTTTGAAAATTTTTGGAAAAAAAAATTTCAAAATTTTGGAAAAAAAAAAGTTTCAAAATTTTGGAAAAAAATTTTCAAAATTTTGGAAAAAAAAATTTTCAAAATTTTTGGAAAAAAAAAAATTTTTTCTAAAAAATTTAAAATTTTTGAAAAAAAATTTTCAAAATTTTGGAAAAAAAAAAAATTTTCAAAATTTTTCAAAAAAATTTTTCAAATTTTTGGAAAAAAATTTTCAAAAATTTTTTGGAAAAAAAAATTTTGGAAAAAATTTTTTAAAAAAAAATTTTCAAAATTTTTGAAAAAAAAAAATTTTGGAAAATTTTTTTCAAAAATTTTTGAAAAAAAAATTTTTGAATTTTGAAAAATTTTGGATAACCTTTTCCCAATTTTTAAAATTTTTTTTCAAATTTTGGAAAAAAAAAAATTTTTCAAAGTTAAGAGTTTTCAAAATTTGTTTTCAAAGGTTTGGAAAAAAAAAACGTTGATTGAAATTTTCAAAATTTTTTTGGAATTTTCTTATGGCAAAAATAAAAAGGTTTTCAAAGGTTTGAAAATTTTTTCAAAATTTTTGAAATTCCAGTTTCAAAATTTTGAAAATCTTTCCAAAAATTTTTTGCCTCAAATTTTGAAAATTTGGTGTCTCAAGATTTTTAAAAAAAGAAAATTTTCGTTCCCTGGAAAATAAGGTTCAATTTTGGACAGATGGATTTCAAACGGAAAAAAAATTTTCAGACGTGGACAAAAAATTTTCGACAGATGATTTTTGAACAAAATTTTCAAAATTTTTGAAAAAAATTTACAAAAGTCTTATGCATGTTCAAAGTCACATTGCACAAGTTAAAATACCTTTAAGATTTTTGAAAATTTTCAATGGTTTGAAGGTATTTTCAAGATTTTTGGAAAAAAAAAAAATTTTTAAATTTTGGAAAAAAATTCAAGTGTAAAAATCAAAATTTTAGGCATTTTGGAAAAATTTTCAAAATTTTTGGAAAAATTTCATTTTCAAAAATTTTGGAAAAAGTATTTTCAATAATTTGGAAAAAAAATTTAAAATTTTTAAAAAAAAAAATTTTCAAAATTTTGGAAAAAAATTTCAAAATTTTGAAAAAAAAATTTTCAAAATTTTTGGAAAAAAAAATTTTTCAAAATTTTGGAAAAAAAAATTTTTTCAAAATTTTTGGAAAAAAAAAAAATTTTCAAAAATTTTCAAAATTTTTTGAAAAAAAAATTTTCAAAATTTTGGAAAAAAAAAAAATTTTCAAAATTTTGGAAAAAAAATTTTCAAATTTTTTGGAAAAAAATTATTTCAAAATTTTGAAAAAAAATTTTCAAAATTTTTGAAAAAAAAATTTAAATTTTTGGGAAAAAAAAGTTTTCAAAAATTTTTGGAAAAAAAAAAATTTTGGAAAAAAAATTTTCAAAATTTTGGAAAAAAAAATTTTCAAATTTTTGGAAAAAAAAATTTTCAAAAATTTTGGAAAAAAGAAATTTTCAAAATTTTTGGAAAAAAATTTTCATAAAATTTTGGAAAAAAAAAAAATTTTTGGAAAAAAAAATTTTCAAAATTTTTGGAAAAAAAATTTTCAAAAAATTTTGGAAAAAAAAAAATTTTCAAAATTTTTGAAAAAAAAAAAATTTCAAAATTTTTGGAAAAAAAAATTTTCAAAATTTTTGGAAAAAAAAATTTCAAAATTTTGGAAAAAAGTAAAATTAAAAATTTTCAAAATTTTGGAAAAAAAAAGAATTTTTTCAAAATTTTTGGAAAAAAAAGTTTTCAAAAATTTTGTAAAAAATATTTAGAATTTTTGTGGAAAAAAAAATTCAAAAATTTTCAAAAAAAAAAAAAATTTTCAAAATTTTTTGGAAAAAAAATTTTCAAAATTTTTGGGAAAAAAAAATTTTCAAAATTTTGGAAAAAAAATTTTCAAAATTTTTGGAAAAAAAAAATTTTTTAAAAAATTTTTGGAAAAAAAAATTTTCAAAATTTTGGAAAAAAAAATTTTCAAAATTTTGGAAAAAAATTTTCAAAAAATTTTTGGAAAAAAAAATTTTCAAAATTTTGGAAAAAAAAAAATTTTCAAAATTTTTGGAAAAAAAATTTTCAAAATTTTTTTGGAAAAATTTTTCAAAATTTTTGAAAAACATTTTTCAAAATTTTAAAAACCTTTTTAAAATTTTGAAAATTTTTTAAATTCTTGAAAATTTTTGGATTTTTGAAAAATTTTCAAATTTTTTTAAATGTTAAAACACCTTCAAAGACTTTGAAAAAATTCAAAAGATTTTTTTCAAAAAGTTTTGAATTTTGAAAATAAGAAATTTTGAAAAAATTTTTAAAATTTTTGGAAAAATTTTTCAAAATTTTGGAAAAAAAAATTTTTCCAAAATTTTGAAAAATTTTCAAAAATTCAAGTTTTCCAAATTTTTGAAAAATTTTGAAAAATTTTTAACTTTTTTCCAAAAAAAAATAAAAAATTTTCAAAAATTTTTTCAAATTGAATTTCACTCAAAATTTTGAAAAAAATTTTTTTTTCAAAAAATTTTTTTGAAAACAACCAAAATTTTTTAAATTTTATTTGGGAGTTCAAAAAATTTTGAAAATTTTTTTCAAAAAAATTTTTGGTAATTTTTCAAAAATTTTGAAAATGTTTATTTTTGAAAATTTTGAAAATTTTTCAAAAATTTTTTCAAAATTTTTGAAAAAGTTTTTTTTTCAAAATTTTTTGAAAAAAATTTTAAAAATTTTTGAATTTAATTTTGAAAATTTTTTTTGAAAAAAAAAAATTTTGAAAATTTTTCAAAATTTTTAAATTTTTTCAAAAATTTTGAAATTTATTTCAAAAATTTTGAAAATTTTTTTAATTTTGAAAAATTTTAAAAAAATTTGTTTTCAAAAATTTTGAATAAAAAATTTTGAACATTTTTTCAAAATTTTAAAGTTTTTTCAAAATTTTGAAAATTTTTTCAAAATTTTTGAGTAAAATTTTTTAAAGTTTTTTTTTTTCCAAAAATTTTGAAGTTTTTTCAAAATTTTGAAAGTTTTTCAAAAAATTATTGAAGTTTTCAGATTTTTCAAAATTTTTTTTCCAAAAATTTGAAAAAAATTTGAAAGGTTTTTTTCAAAAATTTTGAAAAATTTTATTTTTCAAATTTTTGAAAAATTTTTCAAATTTAAAAATTTTTTTCAAAAAAATTTTCAAATTTTTTTCCAAAATTTTGAAAGTTTTTTTTTCAAAATTTTGAAATTTTTAATTTTTCAAAAATTTTGAAAGTTTTTTGTAAATTTTGAAGATTTTTTTCAAAAATTTGAAAAATTTTTTTTTTAAATTTTGAAAGTTTTTTCCAAAAATTTTTAACTTTTAAATTTTGAAATTTTTTTCAAAATTTTGAGATATTTTTTTCAAATTTTTTTCAAAAATTTTTCCAAAAGTTTGAAGATTTTTTTTTTCCAAATTTTGAAAATTTTTTCAAAATTTTGAAAATTTTTTGAGGGTTTTGAAAATTTTTCAAAAATTTTGAAAATTTTTTCCAAAATTTTTAAATTTTTCAAAAATTTTAAATTTTTTTAATTTTTAAATTTCTTGAAGTTATTGAAAATTTTTGAAAATTTTTGAAAATTTTGAAAATTTTTCCAAAATTTTAAAAATTTTTTTTAAATTTAAAAAAATTTTTCAAGAATTTTGAAGTTTTTTAAAATGTTTTTGATTAAGATACTTTTTCCAAAATTTGAAGGATTTTTCAAAGTTTTTTCAGGATTGCATTTTTGAAGTTTTGAAGGATTTTTGAAAATTTACAAAAATTTTCAGGGAGGTTTAATTTTTTTTTTTCAAAGTTAAAGGTTTCAGAGTTTTTTTACAAAAATTTTCAAATTGAAAATTTTCAAAATTTTGAAAAATTTTTTTTAAAATTTTCAAATTTTTGAAAATTTTTCAAATTTTCAAAAATTTTGAATTTTTAAAATTTTCAAAATTTTTGAAAAAATTTTTCAAAAATTTTGAAAATTTTGAAAAAAAAATATTTTCCAAAATTTTCAAAATTTTTCAAAAATTTTTTTCAAAAATTTCAAAAAATTTTTGTTTTCAAAATTTTGAAATTAATTTCAAAAAATTTTTTCAAAAATTTTGAAAAATTTTTCAAAATTTTTTGGTTTTTTCCAAAATTTTTGGAAAAAAATTTTTCAAAAGTTTTGCAAAAATTTTTTCAAAAAATTTTTGAAAAATTTTCAAAATTTTTGAAAAATTCAAAAATTTTTGAGTTTTAAAAAAAAAAATTTTTCAAAATTTTTAAAAATTTTTCAAAATTTTGAAAATTTTGAAAATTTTTTTCAAAATTTTGAAAAAAATTTTCAAAATTTTGGAAAAAAAAAAATTTTCAAAATTTTGGAAAAAAATTTTCAAAATTTTGAAAAAATTTTTAAAAATTTTTGAAAAATTAAAATTTTGAAAAAATTTTCAAATTTTTGAAAAAATTTTAATTTTGAAAAAAAAATTTCAAAATTTTGGAAAAAAAAATTTTCAAAATTTTTGAAAACAAGATTTTCAAAATTTTGCGAAAAAAAACATTTCAGTTTCAAAAAAATTTTGTAGAAAAACCTCAAAATTTTGATAAAAATTTTTCAACAGGCAATTTTTTTTGTTTTTGAAAATTAATAATTTTCAAAAATTTTTTTTCATGAATTTTGAGTAAAAAAAAAATTTTGAAAAATTTGTAAAATTTGGAAAAAAAATTTTCAAAATTTTGAAAATCGAAAAAAAATTTTGAAAAAAAAAATTTTCAAAATTTTTCCAAAATTTTTTCAAACTGGACTTATTTAAAAAAAATTGGAAAATTTCAAAATTTTTAAAATTATTCAAAAAATTTTTTAAATTTTGTTGAAACAATTTTTTTAAATTTTGAAAATTTTTCTAAGATTTTGAAAATTTTTCAAAAATTTAAAAATTTTTTTAAAACTTTTAAAATTGTGTTTTTGTAAAATTAAAAATTTTTGAAAAATTTTTTGTATTTTTAGAACAAAAAGGTTTTTTGAAAAAAAATTTCAAAATTTTGAAAATTTTTTTCAAAATTTTAAAGTGGTCCGATTTTCAAAAAATTTTTGAAAGCACATTTTCAAAATGTAAAAGAAAAGATTTTCAAAATTTTGTTGCAAAATTTTCAAAAACAAAATTTCTCAAGATTTAAAAGTTTTTAAATGAAAGCTTTACGAAATATCGATCCGATTTGGTTCATTCCGATTTTTACAGCGCAGCAAAAATTTTTTCAAAGTTTTGAAGATAGTCAAAAATTGAGAGACAAGTTTGCGTTGCAACAGACGGACGACGGACGAAAGAATTTGAAAATTTTTTTTTGAAAATTTTAACAGAATTTTTAAAATTTTTTTTATTACCGGGTTTATTTCAAAATTTTGGAATTTTTTTTTCAAAATTTTAAAAATTTTTGAAAAAAATTTTCAAAATTTTAAAAAAATTTTCAAGATTTTTCAAAATTTTTGAAAAATTTTTAAAAATTTTGAAAAAACAATTTTAAATTTTGGAAAATTCAAAAAAAAAATTTTTAAAAAATTTTTTTTTTCAAAATTTTTGAAAAATTTTCAAATTTTAAAAATTTTTTAAAATTTTAAAAATTTTTTCAAAAATTTTCAAAAATTTTTTGAAAATTTAAAAAATTTCAAAATTTTGAAAATTTTTTTCAAAAATTTTGAAAAAAATTTTTCAAAATTTTGGAAAAAAAATTTTCACTCAAAATTTTGAATTTTTTTTCAAAAATTTTTAAAATTTTTCAAAATTTTGAAAAAAAAAAATTTTTCAAATTTTTAAAAAAAAATTTTTCAAATTTTTGAAAAAAAAATTTTTTTAAAATTTTTTTTTTTAAAAAAATTTTGCAAAATTTTTGAAAAAAATTTTTGAAAAAAAAATTTTAATTTAAAAATTTTGAAAAATTTTCTCAAAGTTTAAAAAATTTTTCAAAATTTTCAAAAATAAATTTTAAAATTTTGAAAATTTTCAAATTTTTGAAAAAAAATAAATTTTTGAAAAAAAGTTTGAAATAATTTTGGAAAAAATTTTCAAAAATTTTTGAAAAAAAATTTTCAAAATTTTGAAAAAAATTTTCAAAAATTTTTCAAATGAAAAAAGTTTCAAAATTTTTGAAAAAGTTTTTCAAAGGTTTTGGAAAAAAATTTTTCAAATTTTTGGGAAAAAAAATTTTCAAAAATTTTGAAAAAAAAAATTTTTAAAAATTTTTGCAAAGTTTTGGAAAAAAAAGTTAAAATTACAAACTTCAAGATTTTTGGAAAAAAAAATAAAATTTTTTTGGGCAAAATGAAGTTGAAAAAAATTTTCAAAATTTTGAAAAAGAAACTTTCAAAATTTTGAAAAAAAATTTTCAAATTTTGGAAAAAAAATTTTTCCAAAATTTTGGAAAAAAAAGTTTTCAAATTTTTAACAAAAAATTGTTACAAATGTTTGGAAAAAAAAAATTTTCAAAATTTTTGAAAAAATTTTTCAAAAATTTTGGAAAAAAATTTTGGAAAATTTTGGAAAAAAAAATTTTTCAAAATTTTAATGGCAAAAAAAAATTTTCAAAGATTTTTGGAAAAAATTTTTCAAAAATTTTGGAAAAAACAAAATTTTTGGAAAAAAGTTTTTTCAAAATTTTGAAAAAAAATTTTCAAAAATTTTTGAAAAAAAAATGTTTTGAAATTTTTTTTCAAAAAATTTTCAAAAATTTTGGAAAAAAAAAGTTTTCAAAATTTTGGGAAAAAAAATTTTTAAATTTTCCAAAATTTTTCAAAATGTTGGAAAAAAATTTTCTTCCAAAAATTTTGAAATTTTTTCAAAAATTCAAAATTTCAAAAAATTTGTTCAAAAAAAATTTTAAAAACTTTTTGCAAAATTTTGAAAATTTTTCAAATTTTGGAAAAATTTTTAATAAATTTTTAAAAAAAAGTTTGAAAAAAAAATTTTTGGAAAAAAATTTTCAAAATTTTGGAAAAAAAATTTTTCAAAAATTTTTGAAAAAATTTTTTAAAATTTAAAATTTTTCCAAAATTTTTCAAAATTTTGGAAAAAAAAATTTTTCAAAATTTTTGAAAAATTTTTGAAAAAAAAATTTTTGAAAAATTTTTCAAAAATTTTGAAAATTTTTGATTTTTAAATTTTCAAAAATTTTAAAAAAAATTTTTACTGAAAAAAAAATTTTTCAAAATTTTTGAGTTTAAAAAAAATAATTTCAAAGGCTTTTGGAAAATAAAAAAATTTTTTTCAAAAAAAAGTTGAAAAATTTTCCAAAAAAAAAAATTTTTTTTTCCAAAAATTTTGAAATTTTCGAAAAAAATTTAAAAAAATAAAAGATTTTTTCCAAAATTTAAAAAAAAAATTTTTGGAAAAAAATTCAAAAATTTTGGAAAAAAAATTTTCAAAATTTTGGAAAAAAAAATTTTCAAAATTTTTGAAAAAAATTATTTTTTGTTCTAAAAAAAATTTTAAAAATTTTGGAAAAAAAATTTTCAAAATTTTAGAAAAAATTTTAAAATTTTTGATAAACTTCAAAAAAATTTTCATCAAAATTTTGAAAAAAATAAAATTTTGAATTTTTGATTTAAATTTGGAAAAAAAATTTTCAAATTTTTGAAAAAATTTTCAAAATTTTGGAAAAAAAAAAAAAAGTTGGAAAAAAAAATTTGGAAAAAAAAATTTTCAAAATTTTTGAAAAAAAAAAATTTTCAAAATTTTGGAAAAAAATTTTTCAAAATTTTGAAAAAAAAAAAAATTTTTTAAGATTTTGGAAAAAAAAATTTTCAAAATTTTTGTAAAAAAATGTTCAAAATTTTTGAAAAAAAAAATTTTTGAAAACTTTGAATTTTTTCAAAATTTTGAAAAAAAAAAAATTTTCAAAATTTGAAAAAAAAAAAAATTTTTCAAAATTTTGAAAAAAAAAATTTTTTCAAAAAAATTTTGAAAAAAAAATTTATAAAATTTTGAAAAAAAAAAATTTTTTATTTTCCAAAAAATTTTGAAAAATTTTCAAAAAATTTGAAAATTTTTGAAAAAAAATTAAATTTGGAAAAAATTTTTAAATTTTGGAAAAAAATTTTTCAAAATTTTTTGAAGTTTGAAAAATTTTGAAAATTTTCAATTTTGAAAAAAAAATTTTCAAAATTTTCAAAATTTTGAAAAAAATTTTAAAATTTTGGAAAAAAAATTTTAAAAATTTTTGTAACTTTAAAAAATTTTGAAAAAAATTTACAAAAATTTTGAAAAAAAATTTTTCAAAATTTTGAAAAAAATTTTCAAAATGTTTGAAAAAAAAAAAAAATTTTTTTTTTCAAAATTTTGGAAAAAAAAATTTAAAATTTTTGAAAAAAAAAATTTTCAAATTTTGGAAAAATTTTTTCAAAAATTTTGGAAAAAAAAATTTTCAAAATTTTGGAAAAAAAAATTTTCAAAATTTTGAAAAAAAAATTTTTCAAAAATTTTGGAAAAAAATTTTTCAAATTTTTCAAAATTTTTGAAAAAAAAAATCAAAATTTTGGAAAAAAATTTCAAATTAAAAATTTTCAAAAATTTTGGAAAAAAAATTTCAAAAAATTTCAATAACTTTGAAAAAATTTCAAAATTTGAAAAAAAAAAATATTTTAAAATTTTGGAAAAAAAATTTTTCAAAATTTTGAAAAAAAAATTTTTCAAAATTTTGAAAAAGCTTTCAAAATTTTGAAAAAAAATTTTAAAATTTTTGGAAAAAAAAGATTTAAAAATCTTGAAAAATCTCAAAAATTTTTTGAAAAAAGGTGAAAAATTATCCAAAATTTTGGGAAAAAAAAATATTTCAAAAGTTTGAAAAAAAATTTTAGACTTTTCAAAAAACTTTGAAAAATTTTTGTAAAATTTTGAAAAATTTTTCAAAATTTTTGGAAAATTAATAACGTTTAGGAAAAAAAAAAATTAAATTTGAAAAATTCAAGGTTTTGGGAATTGTAAAATACCTTCAAAATTTTTAAAAAATTTTCAAATGTTTTGAAAAAAAAAAATTTTTGAAAAATAAAATTGAAAATTTTGAAAAAAAAAATTTTTCAAAATTTTGGAAAAAAAAATTTTAGTTCAAAATTTTTGTAAAAAAAACCAATATTTTGGAAAAAATTTTTTCTCATTTGAACGAAAAAACTTTTGGGAAAAAAAATTTTCAAAATTTTGAAAAAAAAAAATTTTAAAATTTTTGAAAAAATTTAGTATTCTTGAAAAAAATTTTTCAAAAATTTTGGAAAAAAAAATTTTCAAATTTTGGAAAAAAAAATTTTCAAAATTTTGAAAAAAAAGTTCCAAATTTCCAGAAAAAAATTTGTAAAGATTAATTTTGGAAAAAAAATGTTTTCAAAATTTTGAAAAAATCTTCAAAATTTTTGGAAAGATTACTCAAAATTTTGGAAATTTAAAAAAAATTTTCTAAAACTCTTGGAAAAAAAAAAAATTTTCAAAAATTTTGAAAAAAATTTTTACAAGTTTTTGGAAAAAAAAATTTTTTTCCAAAAGATTTTGAAAAAAAAAAGGTTATTCAATTTCAAAAAGATTTTCAAAATTTAAAAAAAACTTCAAAAATTTTCAAAATTTTGGAAAAAATATATTTTCAAATTTGAAAAAAAAGTTTTCAAAATTTTGGAAAAAAAAAATTTTTTGAAAAAAATTTTCAAAATTTTTTGGAAAAAAAAATTTTTCAACTTCGGAAAAAAATTTTCAAAATTTGAAAAAAATTTCAAAAAATTTGAATTTTCAAAATCAATTTTCAAAATTTTTGGAAAAAAATTTCAAAATTTTGGAAAGGTTACTTGAAAAAAATTTTTAAAATTTTGGAAAAAAAGATTTCAAAAATTTTGAGAAAGATAATCAAGGTTACAAAATTTTCAAAATTTGGAAAAAAAAAATTTTGAAAATTTTGGAAAAAATTTTATCTTTGAAAAAAAAAAATTTTCAAAATTTTTGGAAAAAAAAAATTTTGAAAAAAATTTTAAATTTTTGTAAAAAAAAAAATTTCAAAATTTTTGAAAAAAAAAAATTTTCAAAATTTTTTGGAAAAAAAATTCAAAAATTTTTGAATTTCAAAAATTTTTTTTGAAAAAATTTTCAAAATTTTTTAAAAAAATGTTCAAAATTTTTGGAAAAAAAAATTTTTTTAAATTTTTGTAAAAAAAAAAAAATTTTTTTCAAAATTTTTGAAAAAAAAAATTTTTTCAAAATTTTGAAAAAAAAAATTTTGAAAAAAAAAAAAAATTTTAAATTTTTTGAAAAATTTTCAAAATTTTTGGAAAAAAAATTTTGAAAAAAATTTTCAAAATTTTGTAAAAAAAAAAAAATTTTCAAAATTTTTGAAAAAAAAAATTTTCAAAAATTTTTTGAAAATTTTAAATTCAAAAATTTTGAAAAAAAAATTTAAAAAATGTTCAAAAATTTCAAAAATTTAGAATTTAAAAAATTCAAAAACTGTTAAAAAACTTTTGAAAAAAATCCAATTTCTTTTGGAAAAAAATTGCAAAATTTTTGCAAAAACTCAAAAATGTTCAATAATTTAAAAAAAATTCAAAAAATTTTCAAAATTTTTGAAAAAAAAAAATTTTCTAAATTTTTGGAAAAAAATAATATTCAAAATTTTTGGAAAACAAAATTTCAAAATTTTTGGAAAAAAAAATTTCAAAAAATTTTCAATTTTAAACAAAATCCAAAAAAATTTTCCAAATTTTTGGAAAAAAAAATTTCAAAAAATTTTCAACAAATTAAAAAAAAAAATCAAAAAATTTTCAAAATTTTTGGAAAAAAAAATTTCAAAAAATGTTCAATAATTTAAAACAAATTCAAAAATTTTTTAATAACTTCAAAAAATTTTCAATAATTTAAAAAAAGTCAAAAAATTTTCAAAGTTTTTGAAAAAACAAATTTTTCAAAATTTTTGGAAAAAAAAATTTCAAAATTTTGAAAAAAAAAATTTTCAAAAATTTTTGTCAAAAAAAAATTTTCAAAATTTTTCGAAAAAAATAAAAAAATTTAAAAAAAAATTTGCAAAATTTTTGAAAAAAATTTATCAAAATTTTGGAAAAAAAAGTTCAAAAATTTTTCAATTTAAAACAAAATTCCAAAAATTTTCCAAATTTATGGAAAAAAATTTCAAATAATTTTCAATAACTTCAAAAAATTTTCAATAAATTAAAAAAAATCAAAAAATTTTCAAAAATTTTAGGAAAACGTTTATATGCTATAGCTGTTATAGGAACAATCAGTCAGTCCATCTGTCTGTTGCAACGCAAATTAGTCCCCCAGTTATTGAGCTATCTTCATAAAAGTTGGCTCAAAAGTTTTCAAAATTGCCTTCATTAAAAATAAGTCGGAACAGGCCAGATCGGACTGATATATCGTACAGCTGTCATGGAGCCTTTGGTCGATTTTCGTTATATTTCAAGATATAGCTATCAGGCTTACCACATCCAAATCTAAGTATGTCCTTAATAATAAAGTTTCATCAAAATCGAAGTTTTATAACTTATAACGATCAACGATCGGCCCAAGGAAGGTACCTGTTGCAATTTTATGAAAATCCGAGTACTATTACATATAGCTGTGTACAACTGCAAGGGTATAAAACCTTCGGCAAGCCGAAGGTAGCCTTGCTTTCTTGTTTTTACATAATTTAAAATTTTTTGAAGTTATTGAAAATTTTTTCAATTTTTTTTTCCAAAAATTTTTAAAATTTTTTTTTTCCAAAAATTTCGAAATTTTTTTGAACAATTTTAAAAATTATTGAAAATTTTAAAAAAATATTGAAAATTTTTTTCCAAAATTTTGAAAATTTTTTTTCTAAAAATATTGAAATTTTTTTTTTTTGAAAATTTTTTGAAGTTTTTTTAAATTATTGAACATTTTTTGAAGATATTGAAAAATTTTTGCAATTTTTTTTCCAAAAGAAATTGGATTTTTTTTTCAAAAGTTTTTAACAGTTTTTGAATTTTTTTAAAAAAAATCTTGAAATTTTTTAAATTGTTGAACATTTTTTGAAATTTTTTTCAAAAATTTTTGAAATTTTTTTAAAATATTGAAAATTTTTTGAAGTTATTGAAAATATGTTGAATTTTTTTTTCCAAAATTTTTGAAAATTTTTTTTTTCCAAAAATTTTGAAAAAATTTTTTTTTCCAAAAATTTTTTGAAATTTTTTTTTCCAAAAATTTTAAAATTTTTTTTTTTTCATAAATTTTGAAAAAATTTTTTTCCAAAAATTTTATGGATTTTTGTTTTAAATTGAAAATTTTGTGAAATTTTTTTTTCCAAAAATTTTGAATATAAAATTTTGAAAAAATTTTTTTTCCAAGCATTTTTGGAATTTTTTTTTTTCTAAAAATTTTGAAAATTTTTTTTTTCCAAAAATTTTGAACATTTTTTTTTCCAAAAATTTTGAAATTTTTTTTTTTCCAAAAATATTGAAAATTTTTTTTATCCAAAAATTTAAAAAATTTTTTTTTTGGATTTTTGTTTTAAATTGAAAATTTTGTGAAATTTTTTTTTTCAAAAATTTTGAAAATTTTTTTTTTTCGTAAATTTTGAAAAATTTTTTTTTCCAAAAATTTTGAAAATTTTTTGGAAATTTGTTTTAAATTAAAATTTTTTTTCCAAAAATGTTGAATATTTTTTTTTTCCAAAAATATTGAAAATTTTTTTTTTTTTAATTTTTTGAAGTTTTTTTAAATTATTGAACATTTTTTGTAGTTATTGAAAATTTTGAAAATTTTTTTCTTCCAAAAATTTTGAATATTATTTTTTCCAAAAATTTTTTGAAAATTTTTTTTCCAAAAATTTTGAAATTTTTTCTAAATTTTAAGAAAAATTTTTCATAAATTTTGAAAAATTTTTTTTTCCAAAAATGTTGAAAATTTTTTTGGATATTTGTAAAACAAACCAATTGAAAATTTTGTGAAATTTTTTTTTTCCAAAAATTTTGAAAATTTTTTTTCCAAAAACTTTGAAAAATTATTTTTTTCCAAAAATTTTTGAAAATTTTTATTTCTAAAAATTATTAACATTTTTTTTTCCAAAATTTTGAACATTTTTTTTTCCAAAAATTTTGAAAAAAAATTTTTTTTCCAAAAAGTTTGAAAGTTTTTTATTTTTTCAAATTTTTGGAATTTTTCCAAAATTTTGAAATAAAATTTTGAAAATTTTGGAAAAAAATTTTGAAAATTTTTGAAAAAAAATTTTGAAAATTTTTGGAAAAAAAAATTTTCAAATTTTTGGAAAAAAAAATTTCAAAAAATTTTTGGAAAAAAAAATTTTTTAAATTTTTGGAAATAAAAAATGTCAAAAAATTTTCAATTTAAAACAAAAATCCAAAAAATTTTCAACATTTTTGGAAAAAAAATTTTTTCAAAATTTATGAAAAAAAAAAATTTTTTAAATTTTTGGATAAAAAAAATATACAATATTTTTGGAAAAAAAAAATTTCAAAATTTTTGAAAAAAAATTTCCAAATTTTTGAAAAAAAAAATGTCAAAAAATTTTCAATTTAAAACAAAAATCCAAAAAATTTTCAACATTTTTGGAAAAAAAAATTTTCAAAAATTTTGGAAAAAAAAATTTCAACATATTTTCAATAACTTCAATTATGAAAAAAAAAAAATTTTTAAATTTTTGGATTAAAAAAAATTTCAATATTTTTGGAAAAAAAAAATTTCAAAATTTTTGGGAAAAAAAATTTCCAAATTTTTGGAAAAAAACATTTTTTCAAAATTTTTGGAAAAAAAAAATTTTCAAAAATTTTGGAAAAAAAAAATTCAACATATTTTCAATAACTTCAAAAAATTTTCAATAATTTAAAAAAAAAATTCAAAAATTTTGAAAAAAAAATTTCAAAAAATGTTCAACAATTTCAAAAAATTTCAAGAATTTAAAAAAAATTCAAAAACTGTTAAAAACTTTTGAAAAAAAATCCAATTTCTTTTGGAAAAAAAATTGCAAAAATTTTTCAATATCTTCAAAAAATGTTCAATAATTTAAAAAAAATTCAAAAAATTTTCAAAATTTTGGAAAAAAAAATATTCAAAATTTTTGGAAAACAAAATTTCAAAATTTTTGGAAAAAAAAATTTCAAAAAATTTTCAATTTTAAACAAAAATCCAAAAAATTTTCCAAATTTTTGGAAAAAAAAATTTCAAAAAATTTTCAACAAATTAAAAAAAAAAATCAAAAAATTTTCAAAATTTTTGGAAAAAAAAATTTCAAAAAATGTTCAATAATTTAAAACAAATTCAAAAATTTTTCAATAACTTCAAAAAATTTTCAATAATTTTAATAAGTCAAAATATTTTCAAAATTTTGAAAAAAAAAATTTTCAAAAATTTTTGAAAAAAAAAAATTTTCAAAATTTTTGGAAAAAAAAAATATTCAAAATTTTTGGAAAAAAAAATTTTCAAAATTTTTGGAAAAAAAAAATTTTCAAAATTTTTGGAAAAAAAGTTCAAAAAATTTTCAATTTAAAACAAAAATCCAAAAAATTTTCCAAATTTATGGAAAAAAAATTTCAAATAATTTTCAATAACTTCAAAAAATTTTCAATAAATTAAAAAAAAATCAAAAAATTTTCAAAATTTTAGGAAAACGTTTATATGCTATAGCTGTTATAGGAACAATCAGTCAGTCCATCTGTCTGTTGCAACGCAAATTAGTCCCCCAGTTATTGAGCTATCTTCATAAAAGTTGGCTCACAAGCTTCTTAATTCTGCCTTCATTAAATAAGTCGGAACAGGCCAGATCGGACTGATATATCGTACAGCTGTCATGGAGCCTTTCGGTCGATTTTCGTTATATTTCAAGATATAGCTATCAGGCTTACCACATCCAAATCTAAGTATGTCCTTAATAATAAAGTTTCATCAAAATCGAAGTTTTATAACTTATAACGATCAACGATCGGCCCAAGGAAGGTACCTGTTGCAATTTTAGAAAAAATCCAAAGTACTATTACATATAGCTGTGTACAACTGCAAGGGTATAAAACCTTCGGCAAGCCGAAGGTAGCCTTGCTTTCTTGTTTTTACATAATTTAAAATTTTTTGAAGTTATTGAAAATTTTTTCAATTTTCTTTTCCAAAAATTTTTAAAATTTTTTTTTTCCAAAAATTTCGAAATTTTTTTGAACTTTTTTTAAATTATTGAAAATTTTTTGAAGTTATTGAAAATTTTTTTTTCCAAAATTTTGAAAATTTTTTTTTCTAAACATATTGAAATTTTATTTTTTTTGAAAATTTTTTGAAGTTTTTTTAAATTATTGAACATTTTTTGAAGATATTGAAAAATTTTTGCAATTTTTTTTCCAAAAGAAATTGGATTTTTTTTTCAAAAGTTTTTAACAGTTTTTGAATTTTTTTTAAATTCTTGAAATTTTTTGAAATTGTTGAACATTTTTTGAAATTTTTTTTCAAAATATTTGAATTTTTTTTTAAATTATTGAAAATTTTTTGAAGTTATTGAAAATATGTTGAATTTTTTTTTCCAAAATTTTTGAAAATTTTTTTTTTCCAAAAATTTTGAAAAAATTTTTTTTTCCAAAAATTTTGAAATTTTTTTCCCAAAATTTTAAAATTTTTTTTTTCAAAAATTTATTTGATGAAAATTTTTTCCAAAAATTTTATTTTGGAAAAAATTTTAAAATATTTTTTTTTCCAAAGTGAAAAAATTATTTTTCCAAAAAAAAATTTTTTCAAATTTTTTTTTTCTTAAAATTTTGAAAATTTTTTTTTTCCAAAATTTTGAAAATTTTTTTTTCCAAAATTTTGAACATTTTTTTCCAAAATTTTGAAATTTTTTTTTCCAAAAAATATTGAAAATTTTTTTATCCAAAAATTTTAAAAAAAATATTATTTTAAATTGTTAAAATTTTGGAGAAATTTTTTTTCAAAAATTTTGAAAATTTTTTTTTTCATAAATTTTTGAAAAATTTTTTTCAAAATTTTGAAAATTTTTGGAAATTTGTTTTAAATTAAAATTTTTTTTCCAAAAATGTTGAATAATTTTTTCCAAAAATATTAAAATTTTTTTTTTTAATTTTTGGAAGAAAATTTTTAAATTATTGAACATTTTTGGATAATATTGAAAATTTTGAAAATTTTTTCTCTTCAAAATTTTGGAATAAAATTTTTTCCAAAAATTTGAAAATTTTTTTTCCAAAATTTTTGAAATTTTTCCAAAATTTGAAGAAATTTTTTTTTCATAAATTTTGAAAAATTTTTCAAAAATTTTGGAAAAAACTTTGAAAATTTTTTTGGAAAAAAATTGAAAATTTTGAAAAAAAAAAATCAAATTTTTTTTCCAAAATTTTTGAAAAAACAAAAATTTTTGGAAAAAAAACTTTGAAAAAAAAATTTTTCAAAAAATTTTGAAAATTTTAATTTTGCAAAAATTTTAACTTTTTTTTTCCAAAGATTTTGAAAAATAAAATTTTCAAAAAAGTTTGAAAAAAAAATTTTTGGAAAAAAAAAATTTTTTCAAAAATTTGGAAAAAAAAAATTTTTTCAAAAATTTTTTGGAAAAAAAAAAATTTTCAAAATTTTTTGGAAAAAAAATTTTCAAAAATTTTTGGAAAAAAAAAAAAATTAAAAATTTTTGGAAAAAAAAATTTTTCAAAATTTTTGGAAAAAAAATTTTAAAATTTTTGAAAAAAAAAATTTTAAAAAATTTTCAAAAACTTCAAAAATTTTTCAACATTTTTGGAAAAAAAAATTTTCAAAATTTTTGAAAAAAATTTTTTAAATTTTTGGAAAAAAAAATTTTCCAAAATTTTTGGAAAAAAAAATTTCAAAATTTTTGGAAAAAAAATTTTCAAAATTTTGGAAAAAAAAAATTTCAAAAATTTTTAAAAAAAAAATTTTAAAATTTTCAACATTTTTGAAAAAAAATTTTCAAAAATTTTGAAAAAAAACATTTTCAACAAAATTTTTTCAAAAAATTTTAAAAAAAAAAAAAATTTTTCAATTTTTGAGTAAAAAAATTTCTAAAAATTTTGGAAAAAAAAAAATTTCAAAATTTTTGGAAAAAAAAATTTTCGGGATTTTTGAAAAATTTTTTGGAATTTTTGGAAAAAAAAAATTTTTGGAAAAAAAAATTTTCAAAAATTTTGAAAAAAAATTATTTTAAATTTTTTGAAAAATTTTCAATAATTTAAAAAATTTTCAAAAATTTTGAAAAAAAATTCAAAAATTTTCAAAATTTTGAAAAAAATTTTTCAAGAATTTAAAAAAAAAAAAACTTTTAAAATTTTGAAAAAAATTTCCAAAAATTTTGGGAAAAAAATTTTCAAATTTTTGGAAAAAAAAATTTTTCAAAAATTTTGGAAAAAATTTTCAAAAATTTTGGAAAAAAAATTTTCAAATTTTTGAAAAAAAAAAATTTTCAAAATTTTTGAAAAAAATAAATTTTCAAAATTTTTGGAAAAAAAAAATTTTCAAAATTTTTGAAAAAAAATTTTAAAATTTTCAAAATTTAAAAAAAAATTTTCAAAAATTTTGGAAAAAAAAATTTCAAAATTTTGGAAAAAAAAAAAATCAAAAATTTTCAAAATTTTTTGGAAAAAAAAATTTTCAAAAAATTTTCAAAAAATTTAAAACAAAAAAAAAAAATTTTCAAAATAACTTCAAAAAAAAATTTCAAAAATTTTGGAAAAAAATTTCAAAATTTTTTTGGAAAAAAAAATTTTCAAAATTTTTGAAAAAAAAAATTTTGGAAAAAAAAAATTTTCAAAATTTTTAGGAAAAAATAAAAAAAAAAAAAATTTTGGAAAAAAAAAATTTTCAAAATTTTTGAAAAAAAAATTTCAAAATTTTTGGAAAAAAAAAATTTTCAAAATTTTGGAAAAAAAAATTTTCAAAAATTTTTGGAAAAAAAATTTCAAAATTTTGGAAAAAAAATTTCAAAATTTTGGAAAAAAAATTTCAAAAATTTTGAAAAAAAATTCAAAATTTTTGAAAAAAATTTTCAAAATTTTGAAAAAAAAAAATTCCAAAATTTTGGAAAAAAAAAATTTTCAAAATTTTGGAAAAAAAAATTTTTGGAAAAAAAAATTTTCAAAATTTTGTTTTCAAAATTTTTTGGATTTTGGAAAAAAAAATTTTTCAAAAAATTTTCAAAATTTTTTGAAAAAAAAAATTTTCAAAATTTTTGGAAAAAAAAAATTTTCAAAATTTTGGAAAAAAAAATTTCAAAATTTTTGGAAAAAAAAATATAAAAAAATTTCAAAAAAAAAAAAAATTTTTCAAAATTTTGGAAAAAAAAATTTTCAAAATTTTGGAAAAAAAAATTTTCAAAAATTTTGGAAAAAAAATTTTCAAAATTTTGGAAAAAAAAATTTTCAAAATTTTGGAAAAAAAAAAAATTTTCAAAATTTTGGAAAAAAAATTTTTCAAAAAAAAAAAAAATTTTCAAAATTTTGGAAAAAAAATTTCAAAATTTTTGGAAAAAAAAATTTTCAAAATTTTTTGAAAAAAAAATTTTCAAAAAAAAAAAAAAAAATTTTCAAAAAAAAAAAAAAAATTTTCAAAATTTTGGAAAAAAAATAAAATTTTAAAAAAAAAATTTTTCAAAAAAAAATTTTTCAAAATTTTTGGAAAAAAAAAAATTTTCAAAATTTTGGAAAAAAAAATTTTCAAAATTTTTGGAAAAAAAAAATTCAAAAAATTTTGGAAAAAAATCAAAAAATTTTAAAAAAAAATTGGAAAAAAAAATTTTCAAAAAATTTTGAAAAAAAAAAATTTCAAAATTTTTTGGAAAAAAATTTTCAAAAATTTTTTGAAAAAAAAAATTTCAAAATTTTGGAAAAAAAAAATTTTTCAAAATTTTGGAAAAAAAAATTTTCAAAATTTTTGGAAAAAAAATTTCAAAATTTTGGAAAAAAAAATTTTCAAAATTTTGGAAAAAAAAATTTTCAAAATTTTGGAAAAAAAAAAAATTTTCAAAATTTTTGGAAAAAAAAATTTTCAAAATTTTTGGAAAAAAAAATTTCAAAAATTTTTGGAAAAAAAAAATTTTCAAAATTTTGAAAAAAAAAATTTTTCAAAATTTTGGAAAAAAATTTTCAAAAATTTTGGGAAAAAATTTTCAAAATTTTTGAAAAAAAAAATTTTCAAAAATTTGGAAAAAAATTTTCAAAAAAAAAATTTTCAAAATTTTGGAAAAAAAAAAATTTTCAAAAAATTTTGGAAAAAAAAATTTTCAAAATTTTTGGAAAAAAAAAATTTTTTGGAAAAAAAAATTTTCAAAAATAAAAAAAAATTTTCAAAATTTTTGGAAAAAAAAAAATTTTCAAAATTTTGGAAAAAAATTTTCAAAAATTTTTGAAAAAAAAAAATTTTCAAAATTTTGGAAAAAAAAAAAAATTTTGAAAAAAAATAAAAAAAAATTTTTGGAAAAAAAAAAATTTTCAAAATTTTGGAAAAAAAATTTTTTAAAAATTTTGAAAAAAAAAATTTTCAAAATTTTTGGAAAAAAAATTTTCAAAAATTTTGGAAAAAAAAAAAAAAATTTCAAAAATTTTGGAAAAAAAATTTTCAAAAATTTTGGAAAAAAAAAAAAAAAAAAAAATTTTGGAAAAAAAAAAAATTTTCAAAATTTTGGAAAAAAAAAAAAAATTTCAAAAATTTTGGAAAAAAAAATTTTCAAAATTTTTTGGAAAAAAAATTTTCAAAATTTTGGAAAAAAAATTTTCAAAAATTTTGGAAAAAAAAAAAAATTTTCAAATTTTTGAAAAAAAAAAATTTTCAAAAAAAAAAAATTTTCAAAAAAATTTTCAAAATTTAAAAAAAAAAAAAAATTTTTCAAAATTTTGGAAAAAAAAAAATTTCAAAATTTTTGGAAAAAAAAAATTTTCAAAAATTTTGGAAAAAAAAATTTTCAAAATTTTGGAAAAAAAATTTTCAAAATTTTTGGAAAAAAAATTTTCAAAATTTTTGGAAAAAAAATTTTCAAAATTTTTGGAAAAAAAAATTTTCAAAATTTTGGAAAAAAAAATTTTCAAAATTTTTGGAAAAAAAAATTTTTCAAAATTTTGGAAAAAAAAAAATTTTCAAAATTTTGGAAAAAAAATTTTCAAAAATTTTGGAAAAAAAAAATTTCAAAAATTTTGGAAAAAAAAATTTTCAAAATTTTGGAAAAAAAAAATTTTCAAAATTTTTGGAAAAAAAAATTTTCAAAATTTTTGGAAAAAAAAAAAATTTTCAAAATTTTTGGAAAAAAAAATTTTTCAAAAAATTTTGGAAAAAAAAAAAAAAATTTTCAAAAAAAAAAAATTTTCAAAATTTTTGGAAAAAAAATTTTTCAAAATTTTTTGAAAAAAAATTTTCAAAATTTTGGAAAAAAAAAAATTTTCAAATTTTTGAAAAAAAAATTTTCAAAATTTTGGAAAAAAAAATTTTCAAAATTTTTGGAAAAAAAAAATTTCAAAATTTTGGAAAAAAAAATTTTCAAAATTTTGGAAAAAAAAAAATTTTCAAAATTTTGGAAAAAAAAAAATTTTCAAAAAAAAAAAAAAATTTTCAAAATTTTGAAAAAAAAAAATTTCAAAATTTTTGGAAAAAAAAATTTTCAAAAAATTTTGGAAAAAAAAATTTTGGAAAAAAATTTTCAAAATTTTGGAAAAAAAAATTTTGGAAAAAATTCAAAATTTTTGGAAAAAAAAAATTTCAAAATTTTGGAAAAAAAAATTTCAAAATTTTTGAAAAAAATTTTCAAAATTTTTGGAAAAAAAAAAAAAATTTTCAAAATTTTGGAAAAAAAATTTTCAAAAATTTTTGAAAAAAATTTTCAAAATTTTTGGAAAAAAAAATTTTCAAAAATTTTAAAAAAAAAAATTTTTCAAAAATTTTCAAAATTTTGGAAAAAAAAATTTTCAAAATTTTGGAAAAAAAAATTAAAAAATTTTGAAAAAAATTTTCAAAAAAAATTTTTAAAAAAAATTTTCAAAAATTTTGGAAAAAAAAATTCAAAAATTTTTCAAAAAAAATTAAATTTTGAAAAAAAAATTTTCAAAATTTTGGAAAAAAAAATTTTCAAAATTTTGGAAAAAAAAATTTTCAAAAATTTTTGGAAAAAAAAATTTTTCAAAAATTTTGGAAAAAAAAATTTTCAAAATTTTGGAAAAAAAAAAATTTCAAAATTTTTGAAAAAAAAAATTTCAAAATTTTTTGGAAAAAAAAAAATTTTCAAAATTTTTGAAAAAAAAATTTTCAAAATTTTGGAAAAAAAAAAATTTCAAAATTTTGGAAAAAAAAAAATTTTCAAAATTTTGGAAAAAAAAAAAAAAAAATTTTGGAAAAAAAAAATTTTTCAAAATTTTGGAAAAAAAAATTTTCAAAAAAAAAAAAAAAAATTTTCAAAATTTTGGAAAAAAAAAATTTTCAAAATTTTGAAAAAAAAAAATTTTTTTAAAATTTTGGAAAAAAATTTTCAAAATTTTTGGAAAAAAAAAAATTTTCAAAATTTTTGAAAAAAAAAAAAATTTTGAAAAAAAAAAATTTTCAAAAATTTTGGAAAAAAAAATTTTCAAAAATTTTGGAAAAAAAATTTTTCAAAATTTTGGAAAAAAAAATTTTCAAAATTTTGGAAAAAAAAAAAAATTTTGGAAAAAAAAAAAAATTTTCAAAAATTTGGAAAAAAAAATTTGAAAAAAAAATTTTTGAAAAAAAAAATTTTCAAAAAATTTTGGAAAAAAAAATTTTCAAAAATTTTGGAAAAAAAAAAAATTTCAAAATTTTTGGAAAAAAAATTTTCAAAATTTTGGAAAAAAAAATTTTCAAAATTTTGGAAAAAAAAATTTCAAAAAAAATTTTGAAAAAAAAAAAAATTTTCAAAAAATTTTGGAAAAAAAAAATTTTAAAATTTAAAATTTTTGGAAAAAAAAATTTTCAAAATTTTTGAAAAAAAAAATTTCAAAATTTTGGAAAAAAAAAAAAAAAATTTTGGAAAAAAAAATTTTTCAAAAATTTTGGAAAAAAAAATTTTCAAAATTTTGGAAAAAAAAAATTTCAAAATTTTGGAAAAAAAAAAATTTTCAAAATTTTGGAAAAAAAAATTTTCAAAATTTTGGAAAAAAAAAAATTTCAAAATTTTTGGAAAAAAAATTTTCAAAATTTTGGAAAAAAAAAAAAATTTTCAAAAATTTTGGAAAAAAAAAAAAATTTTTAAATTTTGGAAAAAAATTTTCAAAATTTTGGAAAAAAAAATTTTCAAAATTTTGGAAAAAAAAAAAAAAAATTTTGGAAAAAAAATTTTCAAAAAAAAATTTTCAAAAAAAAAAAAAATTTTCAAAATTTTGGAAAAAAAATTTTCAAAATTTTTGGAAAAAAAAATTTTCAAAAATTTTGGAAAAAAAAATTTTTTTGGAAAAAAATTGAAAAAAAAAAAATTTTCAAAATTTTGGCAAAAAAAAAAAATTTTCAAAATTTTGGAAAAAAAAATTTTCAAAATTTTTGGAAAAAAAAAACTTTCAAAATTTTGGAAAAAAAAAAATTTTCAAAATTTTTAAAAAAAAAATTTTCAAAATTTTGGAAAAAAAAATTTTCAAAATTTTGGAAAAAAAAAAAAATTTTCAAAAATTTTGGAAAAAAAAAAAAAATTTTCAAAATTTTGGAAAAAAAAAATTTTCAAAATTTTGGAAAAAAAATTTCAAAATTTTGGAAAAAAAAAAAAAAAAAAAAAAAAAAATTTTGGAAAAAAAAATTTTCAAAATTTTGGAAAAAAAAAAAAATTTCAAAATTTTGGAAAAAAAAAAAAATTTTGGAAAAAAAAAAAATTCAAAATTTTGGAAAAAAAAAATTTCAAAAATTTTGGAAAAAAAAAATTTTAAAAATTTTGGAAAAAAAATTTTCAAAAAAATTTTGGAAAAAAAAAAAATTCAAAAAATTTTGGAAAAAAAAATTTTTCAAAATTTTGGAAAAAAATTTTTCAAAATTTTGGAAAAAAAAATTTTTTAAATTTTGGAAAAAAAAATTTTCAAAATTTTGGAAAAAAATTTTTCAAAATTTTTGAAAAAAAAAAAAAATTTTGAAAAAAAAAATTTTCAAAATTTTGGAAAAAAAAAAATTTTCAAAATTTTGGAAAAAAAATTTTCAAATTTTTGGAAAAAAAAAATTTCAAAATTTTTGAAAAAAAAAAATTTGAAAAAAAATTTCAAAATTTTGGAAAAAAAAAAAATTTTCAAAAAATTTTGAAAAAAAAAAAAAATTTTTCAAAATTTTGGAAAAAAATTTTCAAAAAAAAAAATTGAAAAATTTTCAAAATTTTGGAAAAAAATTTCAAAAATTTTGAAAAAAAAAATTTTCAAAAAAAAAATTTTCAAAATTTTGGAAAAAAAAATTTTTTTTGGAAAAAAATTTTCAAAAAAAAAATTTCAAAATTTTGGAAAAAAAAAAATTTTTCAAAATTTTTGAAAAAAAAATTTTCAAAATTTTGGAAAAAAATTTTCAAAAATTTTGGAAAAAAAAATTTTCAAAATTTTGGGAAAAAAATTTTTAAAATTTTTGAAAAAAAAATTTTCAAAATTTTGAAAAATTTTCAAAATTTTCAAAAATTTTGGAAAAAAAAAAAAATTTTTGAAAAAAAAATTTGGAAAAAAATTTCAAAATTTTGGAAAAAAAAAAAAATTTTCAAAAATTTTGGAAAAAAAAATTTTCAAAATTTTTGCAAAAAATTTTTCAAAATTTTTGGAAAAAAAAAAAAAAAGTCAAAAATTTTGGAAAAAAAAATTTTCAAAAATTTTGGAAAAAAATTATTCAAAATTTTGGAAAAAAAAATTTCAAAAATTTTGGAAAAAAATTTCAAAAAATGTTCAAATTAAATTTTGGAAAAAAAATTTTTTCAAAAATTTTCAAAATTTAAAAAAAATTTTCAAAAAATTTGAAAAAAAAAATTTTCAAAAAAAATTTTGGAAAAAAAAAATTTTCAAAAAAAATTTCAAAAAAAATTTTTGAAAAAAAAATTTTCAAAATTTTGGAAAAAAAAAAATTTCAAAATTTAAAAAAAAAAAAATTTCAAAATTTTTGAAAAAAAAAAATTTTCAAAATTTTGGAAAAAAAAATTTTCAAAAATTTTTGAAAAAAAAATTTCAAAATTTTGGAAAAAAAAATTTTCAAAATTTTGGAAAAAAAAATTTTTAAAATTTTGGAAAAAAAATGTTGGAAAAAAAAATTTTCAAAAAATTTTGGAAAAAAAAATTTCAAAAATTTTGAAAAAAAAATGTTTCAAAATTTTGGAAAAAAAAAAATTTAAAAATTTTGGAAAAAAAAATTTCCCAAAAATTTTTTTTGGAAAAATTTTGGAAAAAAAATTTCAAAAATTTTTGAAAAAATCAAAAATTTCAAAAATTTTTTTGGAAAAAAAATTTTTAAAAAAAAAATTTCAAAAATTTTGGAAAAAATTTTCAAAGATTTTGGAAAAAAAAATTTTTTGGGAAAAACGAAAAAAAAAATTTCAAAATTTTGAAAAAAAAAAATTTTCAAAATTTTTGGAAAAAATTTTTCAAATAAAAAAATTTCAGTAAAAAACTTAAAAAATTTTCAAAAATTTTCAAAAAAAAAATTTTGAAAATTTAAAAAAAAAAAAACATTTCAAGAAATTTTGGAAAAAAAAATTTAAAAAAATTTTGGAAAAAAAAAATTCAAAAAATTTTGGAATAAAAATTTCCAAAATTTTTGGAAAAAAAATCTCCAAAAATTTTGGAAAAAATAAAAAATTTCAAAAATTTTGAAAATAAAACAATTTCAAAAAATTTAGGAAAAAAAATTTTTAAAAATTTTGAAAAAAAAACATTCAAAAAAATTTTTTTAAATTTTAAAAAATGTTCAAAATTTTAGAAAAAAATATTTCAAAAAATTTTGGAAAAAAAATGTAATAAAATTTTCAAAAAAAAATTTTCAAAAGTTTCAAAAAAATTACAAATTTCAAAATTTTGAAAAAAAAATTCAAAATTTTGGAAAAAAAAATTTCAATAAAATTTTGGAAAAAAATTTTCAAAAATTTCAAAAAAAAAATTAAAAAATTTTTAAAAAAAAAATTTCAAAAAATTTCAAAAAATGTTCATAAATTTCAAAAAATTTTCAAAAATTTCAAAAAAATTTAAAAATTTCATAAAACAAGAACTTAAAAAAAATTTCAAAAACTTTGAAAATTTTGGAAAAAAAAATTTCAAAAATTTTTGGAAAAAAAATTTTAAAATTTTGAAAAAAATTTTCAAAATTAGTTGAAAAAAAAATTTTCAAAATTTTTGAAAAAAAAAAATTTTTCAAAATGTTGGAAAAAAATTTCAAAGAATTTGAAAAAAAATTTCAAAATTTTGAAAATAAAAAATTTCAAAAAATTTTGAAAAAAAAAAAAAATTTTTAAAATTTTTGCAAAATTAAAAAATTTCAAAATTTTGGAAAAAAAAATTTTCAAAAATTTTGAAAAAAAAAAATTCTTAAATAAAAAAATTCAAAAATTTTGAAAAAAAAAAAAAAAAAAATTTCAAAATTTGACAAATTTTATAAAAAAAAAGTTAAAAAAAAAAAATTTTGGAAAAAAAATTTTCAAAATTTTTGGAAAAAAAAAAATTTCAAGAAAATATTTTGGAAAAAAAAAAAAAAAAATTTTCAAAATTTTGACCAAAATTTTGGAAAAAAAAATTTCAAAAATTTTGAAAAAAAAAAATTTCAAAAGTTTTGGAAAAAATTTTCAAAAATTTTGGAAAAAAAAATTTTAAAACAAAAATTTTTGAAAAAAAAAAAATTTTCAAAATTTTGGAAAAAAAATAAAATTTTGGAAAAAAAATTTCAAAATAGTTTGGAAAAAAAATTTTTAAAAATTTTGGAAAAAAAAAAATTTCAAAAAATTTGAAAAACTTTGAAAAAATTCAAAAAATGTACAAAATTTTGGAAAAAAAAATTTCAAAAAATTTTGGAAAAAAAAATTTTCAAAAATTTTGAAAAAAAAAATTCAAAAAATTTTGAAAAAAAATTTCAAAATTTTGAAAAAACTTTCAAATTTTTGAAAAAAAAAATTTCAAAATTTTGGAAAAAATCAAAAAGTTTTCAAGAATTTTGGAAAAAATTCAAAAAATTTTTAAAATTTTGGAAAAAAATTTTTAAAATTTTTTGGAAAAAAAAAATTTCAAAAAATTTTGGAAAAAAAAATATTTGTTAAATTTTGAAAAAAAAAATTTTCAAAATTTTTGGAAAAAAAAAATTTTGGAAAAAAAAAAATTTTCAAAAAAAAAATTTTGGAAAAAAAAATTTTAAAATTTTGAAAAACTTTGAAAAAATTCAAAAAATGTACAAAATTTTGGAAAAAAATATTTCAAAAATTTTGGAAAAAAAAATTTCAAAACTTTTGGAAAAAAAAAAAATTCAGAAAATTTTGGAAAAAAAAATTTTAAAAAATATTTAAAAACTTTGAAAAAATTCAAAATTGTTCAATAATTTTGGAAAAAAATATTTAAAAAATTTTGGAAAAAAAATTTCAAAAAATTTTGAAAAAAAAATTTTGAAATAATTCAAAAAATTTTCAAAAATTTCAAGAAATTTTGGAAAATAATTTTAAATAATTTTTCCAAAAATTTTGGAAAAAAAAAAATTCAAAAAATTTTGGAAAAAAAAAAAATTTTGGAAAAAAAAATTTTCAAAAATTTTGGAAAAAAAATTTCAACAAATTTAAAAAATTTTGAAAAAAAAATTTTCAAAAATTTGGAAAAAATTTCAAAAAAGTTTGGAAAAGACAATTTCAAAAATTTTCAAAAAAAAAATATTCCAAATAATTTAAAAAATTTTGAAAAATTAAATTTTGAAATTTCAAAAAATTTTGGAAAAAAATTTAGGAAAAAAAAATTTCCAAAAAATTTTGGAAAAAAAATTTCAAAAAATTTGAAAAAAAAATTTCAAAAAAATTTGGAAAAAAATTTTTCAAAAAATTTTGGAAAAAACAATTTTAAAAGATTTTGAAAAAAAAATTTTCAAAATTTTAGAAAAAAAAATTTCAAAAAATTTTGGAATAAAAAAATTTCAAAATATTTTGGAAAAAAAATTTCAAAAATTTTGAAAACAAGGATTTCAAAATTTTGGAAAAGGCAATTTCAAAAAATTTTGGAAAAAAATTTTAAAAATTTTGAAAAAAATTAAAAAAATTTTGAAAAAAAATACTTAAAAAATTTGGAAAAAAAAATTCCAAAAATTTAAAAAAAAAAGTTCAAAAATTTAAAAAAATTTTACAAAATTTCAAAAAATTTTCAAAAATTTCAAAAAAATTTTCAAAAATTTAAAAAAATATTCAAAAAATTTGGAAAAAAAAAATTTGGGAAAAAAAAAATTTCCAAAAAAATTTTGGAAAAAAAATTTCAAAATTTTGGAAAAAAAAAATTTCAAAAAATTTTGGAAAAAAAATTTTAAAAAATTTTGGAAAAAACAATTTCAAAAGATTTTCAAAAAAAAAAATTTTTAAAAATTTTCAAAATTTCAAAAAATTTCAAAAATTTTTGGAAAAAAAGTTTCAAAAATTTTGAAAAAAAAATTTTCAAGAAATTTTGGAAAAAAAAATTTAGGGAAAAACAAATTTCAAAAATTTGAAAAAAATTTCAAAAATTTTCAAAATTTCAAAAATTTTCAAAATTTCAAAAAAATTTTCAAGAATTTGGAAAAAAAATATTCAAAAAAAAATTGCACAAAATTTTGAAAAAAAATTTTCAAAATTTTGGAAAAAAAATTTCAAAATTTTGGAAAAAAAAAAATTTGGAAAAAAAAAATTTCAAAAAAAAATTTTGGGAAAAAAAAATTTCAAAAAAAATTTTGGAAAAAAAATTTCAAAAAATTTTGGAAAAAAATTTTTAAAAATTTTGGAAAAAAATCAGAAAAAAAAAAATTTCAAAATTTTCAAAAATGACGAAAAATTTTAAAAAAAATTTCAAAAATTTCAGAAAATTTCAAAAAATTTTGGAAAAAAAAATTTACAAAATTTTGAAAAAAAAAAAAATTTTCAAGAAATTTTGAAAAAAAAAAAAAAATTTTGGAAAAAAAATTTTCAAAATTTGGAAGAAAAAAAATTTTGTAAAAAAATTTTCAAAATTTGGAAAAAAAATTTTTTCAAAATGTTTGGAAAAAAAAAAATTTTCAAAATTTTTTTGGAAAAAAAATTTTCAAAATTTTGGAAAAAAATTTCAGAAAATTTTGAAAAAAAAATTTTCAAAATTTTGGAAAAAAAAAATTTCAAAAATTTTGGAAAAAAATTTCAAAAAAAAATTTTCAAATATTTGGAAAAATTCAAAGTTTCAAAAAAATTTTCAAAAAATCAAAAATTTTTCAAAAAATTTTGGAAAAAAAAAAAATTCAAAAAATTTTGGAAAAAAAAATTTCAAAAAATTTGGAAAAAATTTTCAAAAAATTGGAAAAAAAAATTTTCAAAAGTTTTGGAAAAAAAAATTTAAAAAAATTTTGAAAAAAAAATTTTCAAAATTTTGGAAAAAAAAATTTTCAAAATTTTTGGAAAAAAAAATTTTCAAAATTTTGGAAAAAAAATTTTCAAAATTTTGGAAAAAAAAATTTTCAAAATTTTTGGAAAAAAAAATTTTTCAAAAATTTTGGAAAAAAAAAAATTTCAAAATTTTTGGAAAAAAAATTTCAAAATTTTTGGAAAAAAAAATTTTGGAAAAAAATTTGAAAAAAAAAAATTTTCAAAATTTTTTGGAAAAAAAAATTTTGGAAAAAAATTTAAAATTTTTGAAAAAAAAATTTTCAAAATTTTTGAAAAAAAAAAATTTTCAAAATTTTGGAAAAAAAAATTTTTCAAAATTTTTGGAAAAAAAAATTTTCAAAATTTTTGAAAAAATTTTGAAAAAAAAAATTTTCAAAAAAAAAATTTTATTTGGAAAAAAAAAATTTTCAAAATTTTGGAAAAAAAAAAATTTTCAAAATTTTGGAAAAAAAAAAAAAAATTTTTGAAAAAAAAATTTTTTTTCAAAAAAAAATTTTTTAAAAAAAAAAAAAAATTTCAAAATTTTGAAAAAAAAAAAATTTCAAAATTTTGGAAAAAAAAAAAAATTTTTCAAAAATTTTGGAAAAAAAAAAATTTTCAAAATTTTGGAAAAAAAAATTTTCAAAAATTTTGGAAAAAAAAAAAAATTTTGGAAAAAATTTTCAAAAATTTTGGAAAAAAAAAAAATTTTTCAAAATTTTTGGAAAAAAAAAAATTTCAAAATTTTTGAAAAAAAAAAAATTTCAAAATTTTGGAAAAAAAAAAATTTTTCAAAATTTTGGAAAAAAAAATTTTCAAAAATTTTGGAAAAAAAAAAATTTTGGAAAAAAAAAAATTTTGGAAAAAAAAAAAATTTTTCAAAATTTTTGAAAAAAAAAAATTTTCAAAATTTTGGAAAAAAAAATTTTCAAAAAATTTTTGGAAAAAAATTTTCAAAATTTTGGAAAAAAAAAAAAATTTTCAAAATTTTGGAAAAAAAAATTTTCAAAATTTTTTGGAAAAAAAAAATTTTCAAAATTTTTGAAAAAAAAAAAAAATTTTCAAAAAAATTTTGAAAAAAAAAAAAAAAAAATTTTCAAAAAAAAAAAAAATTTTGGAAAAAAAAAAATTTCAAAATTTTGGAAAAAAATTTTCAAAAATTTTGGAAAAAAAAATTTTCAAAAATTTTTTGGAAAAAAAAATTTTCAAAATTTTTTGGAAAAAAAAAAATTTTCAAAATTTTGGAAAAAAAAAATTTTCAAAAATTTTGGAAAAAAAATAAAATTTTGGAAAAAAAATTTCAAAAAATTTTGGAAAAAAAAAATTTTTAAAATTTTTGGAAAAAAAAATTTTCAAAAATTTTGGAAAAAAAAAATTTTCAAAAAATTTGGAAAAAAAAAATTTTCAAAATTTTGGAAAAAAAATTTTCAAAAAAAAATTTCAAAAAAAAAAAAAATTTTCAAAAAAATTTTCAAAAAAAAAAAATTTTCAAAAAATTTTGGAAAAAAAAAAAAAAATTTTGGAAAAAAATTTTCAAAAAAAAAAAAAAAAAAAATTTTGAAAAAAAAATTTTCAAAATTTTGGAAAAAAAAATATAAAAATTTTGGAAAAAAAAAATTTTCAAAATTTTGGAAAAAAAAAAAAAAAATTTTCAAAAAAAAAAAAATTTCAAATTTTTGAAAAAAAAAATAAAATTTTTGGAAAAAAAATTTTCAAAATTTTGGAAAAAAAAATTTTCAAAATTTTTGGAAAAAAAAATTTTCAAAAAAAATTTTGAAAAAAAAAAAATTTTCAAAAAAAAAAAAAAAAAAAATTTTGGAAAAAAAAAAATTTCAAAATTTTTGGAAAAAAAAATTTTCAAAATTTTGGAAAAAAAAAAAATTTTCAAAAAATTTTGGAAAAAAAAATTTTCAAAAAATTTTGGAAAAAAAAAAAATTTCAAAAATTTTTGAAAAAAAAAAAAATTTCAAAATTTTGGAAAAAAAAAAATTTCAAAAATTTTGGAAAAAAAAATTTCAAAAAAAAAAAAAAAATTTCAAAATTTTTGGAAAAAAAATTTTCAAAATTTTGGAAAAAAAAAATTTCAAAAAATTTTGGAAAAAAAAATTTTCAAAAATTTTTGGAA
Organism: Zaprionus tsacasi; assembly: GCA_018904105.1. Lineage (NCBI taxonomy): Eukaryota > Metazoa > Arthropoda > Insecta > Diptera > Drosophilidae > Zaprionus > Zaprionus tsacasi. The sequence goes on along the minus strand of JAEIFR010000613.1, from coordinate 4,271 downwards.
AAAAAATAAAATTTTGAAAAAAAAAAAAAATTTCAAAAAAAAAAAAAAATTTCAAAATTTTTGGAAAAAAAAATTTTCAAAATTTTTGGAAAAAAAAAAATTTTCAAAAATTTTGGAAAAAAAAATTTTCAAAAAATTAAAAAAAAAAAATTTTTCAAAAATTTTTGGAAAAAAAAATTTTCAAAATTTTGGAAAAAAAAAAAAAATTTCAAAATTTTTGGAAAAAAAAAATTTTCAAAATTTTTGGAAAAAAAAATTTTTCAAAAAAAAAATTTGAAAAAAAAATTTTCAAAAATTTTTGAAAAAAAAAATTTTTAAATTTTGGAAAAAAAAAATTTTAAAATTTTGGAAAAAAAAAATTTCAAAAAAAAAATTGGAAAAAAAAAAATTTCAAAAATTTTTGGAAAAAAAAAAATTTTCAAAATTTTGGAAAAAAAAAAAAATTTTCAAAAAAATTTTGAAAAAAAAATTTTCAAAATTTTGAAAAAAAAATTTTCAAAATTTTGGAAAAAAAAAATTTCAAAAAATTTTTGAAAAAAAATTTTCAAAAAAAATTTTCAAAATTTTTGGAAAAAAAAAAAATTTTCAAAATTTTGGAAAAAAAAAAAAAATTTTGAAATTTTTGGAAAAAAAAATTTTCAAAATTTTTGGAAAAAAAAAAAAAAAATTTTTGAAAAAAAAAAAATTTTGGAAAAAAAAATTTCAAAAATTTTTGGAAAAAAAAAAATTTTGGAAAAAAAATTTTCAAAATTTTTGGAAAAAAATTTTCAAAATTTTGGAAAAAAAAATTTTCAAAATTTTTGGAAAAAAAAAATTTTCAAAATTTTGGAAAAAAAATTTTGGAAAAAAAAAAAAAAAAAAAAAAAAAATTTCAAAAATTTTTGGAAAAAAAAATTTCAAAAATTTTTGAAAAAAAAAATTTTCAAAAATTTTGGAAAAAAAATTTGGAAAAAAAAAAAAATTTTGGAAAAAAAAATTTTCAAAAAAAAAAATTTTGGAAAAAAAAAATTTTCAAAAATTTTGGAAAAAAAAATTTTCAAAATTTTGGAAAAAAAAATTTTCAAAATTTTTGGAAAAAAAAATTTTCAAAATTTTGGAAAAAAAGAAATTTTTCAAAATTTTTCAAAAATTTTCAAAAAAAAAAAATTTTCAAAATTTTTTGGAAAAAAAAAATTTTTCAAAATTTTGGAAAAAAAAAAATTTTCAAAAATTTTTGGAAAAAAAAATTTTTCAAATTTTGGAAAAAAAAAAAAATAAAAAAAAAAATTTTGGGAAAAAAAAATTTTTCAAAATTTTGGAAAAAAAAAAATTTTGGAAAAAAATTTTCAAAAAAAAAAATTTTCAAAATTTTGGAAAAAAAAAATTCAAAATTTTTGGAAAAAAAAATATAAAAATTTTTGGAAAAAAAAATTTTCAAAATTTTGGAAAAAAAAATTTTCAAAAAATTTTGAAAAAAAAAAATTTCAAAAAATTTTTCAAAATTTTGGAAAAAATAAAAAAATTTTCAAAAATTTTGGAAAAAAAAAATTTTTCAAATTTTGGAAAAAAAAAATTTTGGAAAAAAAATTTTTCAAAATTTTTGGAAAAAAAAATTTTGGAAAAAAAATTTTCAAAATTTTGAAAAAGTTTTTCAAAGATTTTGGAAAAAAAAATTTCAAAATTTTTGGAAAAAAAAATTTTCAAAAATTTTGGAAAAAAAAAAATTTTGAAAAAAAGTTCAAAATTTTTCAAAAAATTTTGGAAAAAAATTTTCAAAAAAAAAATTTCAAAAAATTTTCAAAAAGTTAAAAAAAAAATTTTCAAAATTTTGGAAAAAAAAAAAATTTTGAAAAAAATTTTCAAATTTTGGAAAAAAAAAAATTTTCAAAAATTTTTTGAAAAAAAATAATTTTCAAAATTTTGGAAAAAAAAATTTTCAAAATTTTTGGAAAAAAAAATTTTGCAAAATTTTGATTTTCAAAATTTTGGAAAAAAAAAATTTTCAAAATTTTGGAAAAAAATTTTTCAAAATTTTGGAAAAAGTTTTCAAAATTTTCAAAATTTTTGGAAAAAAATTTTCAAAATTTTGAAAAAAAAAAAATTTTAAATTTTGGAAAAAAATTTTAAAAATTTTTGGAAAAAAAAAATTTTTCAAAATTTTGGAAAAAAAAATTTTAAAAATTTTTCAAAAACTACAAAAAATTTTTCAAGACTTTGAAAAAAAAATTTTGAAAAAATTTTGGAAAAAAATTTTCAAAATTTTGGAAAAAAAAAAATTTTAAAATTTTTGAAAAAAAAATTTTCAAAAATTTTGGAAAAAAAAATAAAATTTTGGAGGAAAAAAAAAAAAAAAAAAAAAAAAATTTTTGGAAAAAAAAAAATTTCAAAATTTTTGGAAAAAAAATTTTCAAAAAATTTTGAAAAAAAAATTTTGTCAAAAAATTTTGAAAAAAAAAAATTTTTTAAAAAATTTTGGGTAATTATTTCAAATTTTGAAAGAATGTTCAAATTTTTAAAAAGATTCAAAGATTTTCAAAATGTTGGAAAAAAAAATTTTCAAAAGGTTTGGAAAAAATAAAATTTTTCAAAGACTTTTGAAAGATAAAAAGTTTTGGAAAAAATTGTAATTGGAAAAAAAAATTTTCAAAATTTTGGAAAAAAAGATTTTCAATTTAAACCAAATTTTGGAAAAAAAAAAGATGGAAAGATTTTTATTGGAAAAAAAAAATGTTTAAGATTTTTTTGCAAAGAAAAATATTCAGGATTTTGGAAAAAAAAAATTTTCAAGAATTTATGGAAAAAAAAATTTTCAAAATTTTGGAAAAAAAAAATTTCAAAATTTTGGAAAAAAAGTCATCAGCATTTTGAAAAAGGCATTTTCAAAAATTTTGGAAAAAAAAAAAATAAAAAAAAAATTTTCAAAATTTTAAAGAAAAAATTTTTGAAAGTTAAATTTGGAAAAAAAAAAAATATGAATTTATTGAAAAAACAAGTTTTGGAAAAAATTTTTGGAAAAAATTAAAGTTTTAAAGGGAAAAACTAAGATTTATTGAAAAAATTTAAAAAATTGGCTCTCAAAAATTTTTGGGAAAAAAACAATTTTGTTCAAAATTTGGTGGAAAAAAAATTGAATTCAAAATCTAGAAAAAAATCAAAAGATTTTGAAAAATTTTTAAGTTTGGATAAAAAAATTTGGAAAAAATTTATTTGAAAGAGCAATTTTCAAAATTTTGGAAAAAAAAAACTTTTCAAATCATTTTGGAAAAAAAAAATTTCAAAGATTTTGGAAAAAAAAAAATTTAGGAAAAAAAAAATTTCAAGGATTACAAAAAAAAAAAATTTGCAAAAATTAAAAAATTTTTGTAAAAAAATTTTCAAAATTTTGGAAAAAAAAAAATTTTCAAAATTTTGGAAAAATTTTCAAATTTTGGAAAAAAAAATTACTCAAAATGTTTGGAAATAAAAGAGATTACTAGATTTTTAAAAAAAAAAATTTTTAAATTTTAAAAAAAAAAATTTTTCAAGTTTTTGGAAAAAAAAATTTCAATTTTAGAAAAAAAAATTTTCAAAATTTTGGAAATTTTCAAAATTTTTGGAACTTTTAAATTTTGGAAAAATGTTCAAAATTTTTGGAAAAAAAAATTTTTAAAGTCCTGGAAAAAATTTCAAATTTTCAATAATACTTTCAAGACTTTTAAAAAGTTAAAATTTTGAAAATTTTGGAAAAAAAAATTTTAAAATTTTGGAAAAAAAAAATTTTCAAAATTTTGGAAAAAAAAATTTTCAAAATATTTTGGAAAAAAATTTTTTTCCAAAATTTTTGGAACAAAAAAAAATTTTGGAAAAAAATTAAAAATTTTTGTAAAAAAAAGTTACTCAAAAGTACGATAAAAAAATTTTCAATGTTTGGAAGAAAATTTTCAAAATTTTTGGAAAAAAATTTTTGAAAAAAAAATTGCATTTTTAGATTCAAAAAAAATTTTGAAAAAATTTAAAATTTATAAATTTTCAAATTTTGGAAAAAAATTTTTCAAAATGTTGGAAATAAAAAAATTTTCAAAGTTTTGGAAAAAAAAATTTCAAAAATTTTGGAAAAATAGGATTTTCAAAAATTTTTTTTTTTGGAAAAAAAAAAAAAATTTTGGAAAAAAAAAATTTTAAAATTTTGTAAAAAAAAAATTTTCAAAATTTTTGAAACAAAAAATTTTCGAAATTTTCAAAATTTTAGGAAAAAAAATTTTCAAAATTTTTGGAAAAAAAATTTTCAAAAATTTTGGAAAAAAATTTTCAAA